>BLSH010362839.1:65780-75895 GCA_018402905.1 Glandirana rugosa
CGATCCCCCCCCCCCCCCCACTGTGTCAGCTGGCTGTCTTCAACCCGCTGCCTGTGAGATGCCAGGCTCTGTTCCCTGCGAGCGCCGCGTCCCACGGGGCGGATTCTGGCGGGAAAGTAAAATAGTGAAACACATAGTAAACATACAGTACACTGTAATCTGTAAGATTACATTACTGTATGAAATCCTTTCACATCCCCTTTGTCCCTAGTGCTTTGTCCAGTGTCCTGCATGCACTTTTATATTATATATGCCATTCTTTCTGCCTGGAAACTTGAGAATGTCCATGGCAACCAAAAAGTGTCCCTTTAAGTCAAAAACTATCGCTGTTTTCTAGCTGATCAAAAACCACTTTTGACGCAAAGGGACACTTTTTGGTTGCTATGGACATTCCAGGCAGAAAGAATGACATTTATTATATAAAAGTGCATGCAGGGCTCTGGGCAAACCACTAGGGACAAAGGGGATGTGACATGTTTTCATACAGTAATGTGATCTATAAGATTACAGTGTACTGTATGTGCTGTGTGTGTTTTACTTTTTGAATTTCCCGCCGGTCTCCGTCCCCGTGCGACGCGACGCTCGCAGGGAACGGAGCCCGGCACACAGGAGTCATCTGGCGGTGGACACAGCCCGCAGACACGGCGGGGGACATCGCTGGATCCAGGGGACAAGGTAAGTAACATTGCCTGGATCCAGCGATGCAATCCTGAGTGTGGCTCGGGGTTACCGTTCTTGGTACTGAAAATCCACCCCGAGCCACACTCGGGAACACCGCCAGGGAGGTTAAAGTGACATTAAAGTCTACATTTAAAGAATATATATAAAAAAAGAGGTAACGCTTACCTGCTCTGTGCAACAATAATGCACAGACCAGTCCATGTCAGTGCTCCTCCTCCTTTGGGTGCCTCCTGTAGCAAGCCGGATGCTAAGGATGCACTCGTGTATGGGCTTCTGTTGGGTCCTGTGCCAGGCTGTGTGCATCCGTAGACAGACACTCACAGCGATGGTAAACCACACCCCTGCTCTATTCTTACTTTAGTTTGACTTATAGCAACAGAAGCCTATAGCTCTGCTGCCCCCAATTTCTACTGTGAAAGCAAGGAGAATAAAACTGGAGTCAGAGAAAGCACTTGGGCAACGATATGGAGCCAGGTAAGTGTTTAGGGACAGGGGGATGTGGAGAGGGAGGACAGGTAGTGGAGGTGTTTTTTTTACATTAATGCAGGTAATGCTTTAACCCTTAAAGTGGTTGTAAAGGCAGAAGGTTTTTTTTTATCTTAATGCATATGCATTAAGATAAAAAACCTTCTGTGTGCAGCAGCTTCCCCTCAGCGTCAGTGTCTAGGCTGTCCGGGATTCTCCCTTATGATTGTCTGAGACATCAGCGGAGCACCATTGGCTCGCACTGCTGTCAATCAAATTCAGTGAGCCAATGAGGAAATAGAAGGGGTGGAGCCTAGCTATGGCTCCATGTCTGTATGGACACAGGGGGCTGCAGCTCGGTTCGGTTGCCCCTCATAGCAAGTTGCTTGCTGTAGGGGCACTCGGCAGGAGCCAGAAGCATAGAAGAAGGACCCAAACAGAGGAGGAACTGGGTTGCTCTGTGCAAAACAATCACACAGAGCAAGTAAGTATAACATGTTTGTTATTTTGAAACACAAAAAGCAAGACTTTAGTATCACTTTAATACTTAATCCATTACTTCCAACTAACTTTATTGCGACAATTAAAATGAAACCTTTACCCTAATCCTTAACACTAAGCCTATACTCTGAAAACCCACATATACCTTATTTCGCTCAAAAGCATTCAGCACCAACTATATTCTGCCTAACTTCATGTGTTGAAACTGTTTTGCTGTTCTGCTAATGGGGTATTGAACCAGCAAAAAGAAAGGTTATTCTACAAGCAAGAACAAAAAGGCAGCTTAATCCTCAATACTGACCTCCAGTTCATATTGATCTCTGTTATACATAGTAATTTGTTATCATTTGTTTATTAATATTAGCCTCTATTGTTATTTTAGAGCATTTTGCATCATAGAGAGTTGTAACAGGACATTCTTGAGTGTTTTTTTTCTGTTGAAGTCCTGCCCTTATACCCTCAAGCCCATAGCCTTCACATTGCAGACTTCTTCTTCATAATTACATTTCCAAGCCTGAATCACATTTGCCATTGGCAATTCGTTAAATACATAGAGCATACATAAAATATAAAAAAGGCTGAATAATATCTGGAATAAAGGGCAACTGAAGTAAACAGCACATCATCAATGCTTGCAAACAGCGAGGTACCATGGAATATGTAGTCCTTACAAATCAAAATTAACCAAACGCAAAAGGGAGACAGCACAAAACATGCATGGAATCCAGGAAGATGAGATAAGAGATGGCCAGCAGACAGGCAGAACTCATAACAGGAAAGGAGGTTTTTCTTCTTTTTTTTTTTTTTAACTTAAAATGTTTTATTAGGTTTTAAGTTGAAAGGAGGTTTTTCAAGTAAAATTATATTGGATTGGTAAAAATAAATATTGTTTATATTGATATCACAATACTGGTGTTATAAAATGAAAGCGTATACTGTGACCATAGAACTCCTTTAACCACTTCAGCTTTGGAAGATTTACCCCGGCGCTGCGCTACTTTAACTAACAATTGTGTGAACGTGCGACACTGTACCCAAATAAAATTTGTGTCCTTTTTTTCCCACAAATTCTTTTGGTGGTATTTGATCACCTTTGCATTTTTTATTTCTTTGTGCTATAAACAAAAACAACCGAAAATTTTGGAAAAAAAACAATATATTTTACACTCTGCTATCAAACATTTTCAATACAAAAATGTAAAAAATCATAATTTCTTCATCAATTTAGGCCAATGTGTATTCTGCTACATATTTTTGGTAAAAAAATCCTAATAAGCGTATATTGATGGTTTGCGTAAAAGTTATAGCGTCTATACAAACTAATACAGCAATCAGTGCTAAAAATGTGCACTGTCACTGTACTAATGACACTGTCTGGGGAGGTGTTAACATCAGGGCAATAAAGGGGTTAACTGTGTGCCTAGGTGGTTGTTTACTGTAGTGGGGGAGGTGCTTGTACTAGGGGAAGGCAGAAATCCATGTCCCTGCTTTGCAGAGACACTGGATTAATGCCTTCCCTACTGACAGAACGGTGATCTGCCTTATTTTGCACTGTTCTGCCTGTGTCCTGAACGATCAATTGGTGCAGGCGAGTGAGCCTTCTGCGGTGTGCACTTGCGCCTGATACCCGGAAGTGCAGGATCACACATATATAGCAGCGTGACCACCCTGTAGTAGTAACACTGCTATAGGGCAGTCGGCAAGCTGGGTACACGGGTACATTTAGTAATGTTTTCCTGTGACCCAGACTCCGCTGATAGAGGGTTATTGCCTGTTATCAGCTGACACAGCACAGCAAGTTCAGGATGGATCTGCCTTTCAGTGCACAGTTGTGAACAAGCATGGTATATTCCTGTGAAGCGTGTCAATCTTGGTCCTGTTTTATTCGTCTGGCATTGTGACAATAAAGATTTTCTACATTTAGATCTCCTTCACTCTGTCTATACATGCCTTTCAGTGCATGCCTGAGTGCTAGAGGCAGCTGCATCCACCCTCTTCCCAGCTTGATTCTCCAATAATAGTAAGTCGTAAATGTTAGGGTATTGCGCTATGAATATTAGGTGCAACAGCAGCAACAACTAGTGCGATAATATCACCAAAATAAAATATAAAACATAACAGTTGCGCTTAAAACAGTCAGACGTGGCTCCGCCCTACATGTTTCGTCATACGTGACGTCGTGGACGTGGGCGACGTCACGTATGACGAAACATGTAGGGCAGAGCCACGTCAGACGTCACCACGCCTACACGGACACAGGAACGGGAACGCTTTGTTTTTCGAGTCAGCTGCCGGCAATTTTAAAATGCGATTGTTTTACTTGTTTCATGTGAGTACCCACTTTTAAAGCCTAAATAAATTTATGTTTGACAGAGTTACGCTATGAGATTCCTTCTCTTTCTATGATGTTTGGATTATGGAGCGTTGTGAATAATTGTTGAGGCTGGAGAGGAGCAGTCAGATGTATTGCTGTGACCACAGGAAGGAGAGGAGTTCCACCTGACAGACACCCCGCAGAGGGTTATTTCTGCTAACGCTTCTGATCTGTTAGCGATAGCAGGTCATTGTGTTCTGGTAAGAGTACCTCTGAGTGATTTTAAGTGTGTGTCTATCTCCGGTGCTGGTCCACATATCTTTGGGTGAACTTTGACTAGTGAACACCTTACGGCCTATTCAACACACTGATTGATGTGGAACTGTTTCCTATCTTCCCTGCCTCTTTCTGGATCACGAGATTCAATACTATTTATGCTTTGACGTCAAATTTTTCACTGAACATTTGATATTCATCTTCATCAGCACATTTTGGGTTATCCAATGGGACATTTTCACGAATTTCTTAATGGTTTTTGATTCGTTGAGTTAAATCATTGTTCATTTATTTGTGTATTTATTTTTTTGTTTTAAGCGCAACTGTTATGTTTTATATATGATTCTCCAATAAGCCCTGGAGGAGCAATGACTGACAGCCATTGCTCTCTGCTGCCAGTAGACTGAGAGCTAACTAATTAGTAGTGAGGTGATCGCTCACCTTTCAGTTTTAGAGACAGTGTGGCACAACAGAATAGCATGGAAGTGAGTACTGTACTGTATATATTATTTTTTCCTTTGTTTGTATACTCCATAATTCACCTTTAATGACCTTGGTTGATAACACCTAATATCATTCTCAATTTAATGGATGCAACAAGCCTTTGAAATAATTTTCTGGTCTCAGGGACCCCCTAGTATAATGAATACATCAGAGGTCTTTAGAAAAATGCCCCTTACATTGGCAGTGGTAAGTGGGAGGAAAGCTCCCCCTAACAGCAGGAGCCTGAATAACACCCTTGCAGTCCTATCACTGGCTCTGCAGGCACTGTCAGATGGGAGGTCAGTTAGCCACAGCTCAAGGAACCTCTAGCTGCCCCTGGAGGAACCCTAGGGTTCCACAGAACCCTGGCTGATAATCACTGCTCTTCACAATCTACACCAGAGGGGATGAAGGATTTGGGCTGTACATTGAACCTTGGAAAATTCCTCACACAATAAACCTCTTGTTATTTTTTTATTGATTTATTGAAGCTTGTTCTTACTTTAAATTGCTTTAACTACAGTAGAAAAAATAGTGCTAATGTTTTTGTACAGGATGCAGTATTGTATTAATTTATTATGCTCTGTTATAACGTAATTATATGTGTGATTTTTTTCAGTGTTGCATCAGACTGCTGTAATGGTTGGTTTTGTACACTTGTTGCTTTCTAATACACTCATTAGTACACCAATGTCTTTTTTGTACAATATGAAGTGATGTATTTATGTATATGTTAATGTTGGTGTTGATGTCACTAACTGGTGGTGTGGTTACATTTGGTGGCGTATTGAAGGCTGCTTGGCATTTGAGTTATTTGCCATGACAAAGGTGAGCTTTGCTCCACCAAAACATTGGCGAATAAATACCGAATTGAATTATTTATGCTCTTTAAAATACCAACAAGTCTCATGACCTTCATGTTTATATGCTGGATTTCCTTCACAGTGTGCATCTAGGATTTTATTAATCTAACGTGTGCAAGAAAGAGAGAGAGACGATATTCCATTCATTAATTTCATTTTTTTTTTTTTTATTAAAAAAACATTTTAAATAAAGAAAAGGATATATAAGCTAAAAAACCATTGGATCAGAAGGTGCTGCAACCATGAGAGATTAACTAATTTAAAAAACATAGTTAATACTATACATTTCCTTGTGGTTTAATTTTTTATCCTATTCAGTAACTAGTTGGTTGTCTTTGACCTTCCTTGTCAGGTTATGAAAAGCAGTGAGCGGGCCAACTTTTTTAACATCCCAATAATAAAAAAAAAAACACCTCCATTTTATTTTTTTTCCTGGATTTGGTACATTAGGAAGAAAAAAAAATGTAATTCTCCGAGATTGTGAAGACAGGCAAACATCATTCTCCTATTAACTCATTCTGAGCTGGATAGGTCTCCCTTACAATCAAATTAATGTGGTACTTGAGAACACAGGAAAACATGCAGGAAATTTTTGAAAGTATTAATGAAGCAGCTGAGGAACAGAATGATAAGCAGGTTTTGAGAGCCCTTTTGCCAGACTGTAGATCAGCTTTGCATGTTATGCTGCCTGAAATCTCATCATAAGTGATTTTCTTCAACAACCTATTAAAATGTCCTTTGTTGACCTTGCTGTTTATAAAGTCTAAGACACTGAAGATTGAAAAATTTACTTTCATCAGTGCTTTGACTCAGTTTCACAGAAGGTCTAATATTTACTTCAGCCATGTATTAATAACTTAAATATCACTTAGAAAAGGCATGAGAATATCAAAGGAAAAGTAAACAATCATTTTATTTTTATGATATAAAATGTTGCCCGTATTTTTTAGGGCATGTTTACATGTGCGGCAGTCATTGACTCCCCTTTGAGAAGCAATTCATGGTGGATCATTTTTCAGAGGACAGTTGACATGTGGCTGGGAGGCAAAATGTCACCTCCTAACCATTTGTTTTAACCCTGAAAAGGCCACATCGCGACACTACAGCTGTGATCTGAGGAGGTTGTGGTGCAGCCCTATTCACTTGAATGGCTCTATGCTGGCCTCCGAATGCAATAGATGGAATCATTTTTGCTACGACCATGCCACAAAGTGCTGTGGCATGTGTACAACCCCTTCCTGTCACTGTGCAAAGTTAAAAGGGGTGAATGGTGAAGAGTGGTGAAAATGCAACTCAATCACTAGTATCTATCAACCAATACTAACTATCCATCAACCAATACAAACAATTTTTACTACTCCCTGACCGTAATTGTAAACTAAACCTTATCTCTCATTTTAACTAAAATATCTGTTGTTGCCCCAAATATCCAACTGTGCTACCATCACATAGTATAGTTCTTGTCCTTAAGTAGAGGACAATTGATAAGCACATCTCTTCTTCAGTAGTGTGCCCTGGGTCACCTCACACCTTTTCAGTAAAGACTGCCTAAGTTATCCAGAAATGATGCTTTATGTGCATCATATTCCAGGAGCCCAATCATTGGTATTTTTTCATAGGGTTTATAAGATTCAGTGCTTACTTACTGTAGTTTGCGGTGTAATCTATGATCGCATTTTAAGGGTAGCTTTGGGGTCATAAAAGGGTTTTAACAATGCGTCCTATCCTGACTCAAAGATAGTACGCACTCCATCTCCTCTCCCCTTTTTCCCCCTCTAGAGCAAAAACTCTATTGGGCAGTAGAGATGCTCTATATAGTCAAGCAGGTAGGGCTTAGCTTCAGGAGGCAGGACTAAGTTTTTGGACAAATGACCAGGCATATGCATAGTACATGGTTTGGATTAAAGTTCTTCCTCAATACACATAAAATGATTTAAAGAGACTTTGTCACTAGGAAGAAGGGAGGGGCAAACTGCTGCATATATGAAGGTATTACATATCTGCAATTGCATCCTAAACCTTCATATCACAACCAACTGCCAGTTCTGACATTTCTAGGTTGTGTCGGAACATGCAAATAAATCCCACCCATTTGACACTACCAGCATATGAGATTTGACCATGACAGAAAGATTTGGTATACTGCTGTAGGCATATTTAGGTCTCTTTAAAGCAGTGGCGGCTGGTGTTTTTTTTGGGGGGGGCGGCAAACAATCCTACGCCACCACCACCCCCACCCCCCTGGTTGGCCGGCCTGGATCACGGGGGTCATGGGCAGCACCCCCCCCAGTCTGGGCCCCACACTTACCCCATCTCACGGGCAGTGCGGCAGGTGGTGTCAGCTTCCCCTGGGCTGCGGGCTGCTTGTTGGCTCAGTTATGGTCTTCTGCCTCCTCTCCTTCATGCATCTCCTCCCTCCTCCTCCAGCTGGCCAATCTGATCGGATCTCCTTTCGGTCAATCAGGTGATGAGTCTCATGACCAGTTCCTGATTGGCCAGGAGGAGGAGATTCGTTGTTACAATAGCGAATATTCATTCGCTATTGTAACACAACTGAGTGGGCTCGGAGTGCAGTGCTTTGCGCCCCAAGACCACCCTTTTTTGAAGCCTATTAGAGCCTCTGGCTCTAATCACGTACTTAAGTGGACGGACTACCACTGCTTTAAAGGTACTTGGTGGCTGAGTTGTTAAATTATTATATCATCCAGTGGATAGTTTGGACTCTGTTTGCTTTGCTGCAGCTGTATTTATTAAGAACACGTCAACCTTTTTAGGTCAGTGTTACTGAGGGCAAGCATGTCAGAAGTAAAGGGCAGCACCTGGATGCTGAACTACTTGAATATATCCAGGAATACTGTTAATAAATAAATATGAAAGACACAGTTGCTTATTTGAATGCATAAATGTTGACAGCGTGAGTTTAACAAGCTTTCAAGAATTAACTCTCTATCACAACATGTTACAAGTATCAGCCCATTCAATTTCTAAATGAATCATCCTTGCCAATTATAAAATCATCTTAGGAGAATACACTATTATGCACTGGAACGTCTAGGTGCTAGAACTTTATGTGCACACAGGCTGCAATGTACTGTAAGCTGGCATGCCTAAAATTTGTGATTTTTTTTCTAAAGATTTTGGGTCTATATAACTGCTGTAGTTTTTCAATGTACATACCATGCAGACCTAAAACTACATTAAGTGTGCATTGCTTTTGTTAAAGAGCATTGAGGGAATATTTTTTTTAACCACTTCAGCCCCGGAAGGATTTCCAGCTTTAGGACCGGAGCCCTTTTTGCGATTCGGCGCTGCGTCGCTTTAACTGACAATTGCGCGGTCGTGCGACGTTGTACCCAAACGAAATTTGCGTCCTTTTTTTCCCACAAATAGAGCTTTCTTTTGGTGGTATTTGATCCCCTCTGTGTCATTTCTGATCGCCGCTATAAACAAAAGAAGAGCGACAATTTTGCAAAAAAAAACAAATTTCTTACTTTTTGCTAGAATACAAATCCAAAAAAAAAATTTTTTTTTACTGTTTTTGGCCGATTTATATTCTTCCTCATATTTGCGATATAAAAAATCGCAATTGGCGTTTATTGATTGGTTTGCGCAAAAGTGGTCGCGTTTACGGATGATGAGAATTCATTTTTGGGGTTTTTATTTTTTTATTAGTAATGGCGGCGATCTGCGATTTTTTGCGGTACTACGATATTTCAGCAGACATGTCGGACCATTTTGACACTTTTTTGGGACCATTGGCATTTATACAGCGATCAGTGCTATAAAAATGCACTGATTACTGTGTAAATGCCATTGGCAGTAAAGGGGTTAACCTGCAGGGGGCGCTCTAAGGGTTAACTATGTTCCCTGGGCGTGTTCTAACTGTAGGGGGACTGTACTATCTGGGGAAGGGAAGTGGTCACAGCCTTCATGTACAGGAAGGCTGTGATCACAGCCCTTCCCCCTCACACAGAGCAGAGGTCCGTGTTTACATACACGGACCTCCGCTCATTCGCTCCGGGGGGGCCATCGCGGGTAGCCGGCGGCAATCGAAGCCGTCGCACCCGCTCCCTGGCCCTCCCCGAACGCAGTGAGCGCGCGGGCGCACCTCCGGCGGCGCGCGCGCGCTCACTAAACTCGTTCCCGCAGCCGCCGTCGTTTGACGGCGTTTTGCGGGAACGAGCCACTTTGCCGCCGTCAGATGCCGATCGGCGGTCGGCAAGTGGTTAATTGCCTCATTGTACCATAAACTAAGGAATATTGAACTGTGCATGCATGCATGTTTGTGCAAACATACTGTGGGGTTAATTTACTAAAGCCAAATAGCCTGTTTATTTTGTAAAGTTTTCCTTTGCAAAGAATGCCCAACCACCTGCAAGGAAAATAAATAAAATGCATTTTTGCTTGCACATGATTGGATAATATTCAGCAGAGATATAACTCATTCACTAAGCCTTGGGGATCATTTATTTTCAAAGTAAACAACCCATTTGGCTTTAGTTTATCAACTCCAGAAGCTCAAGCACTAAACA
>BLSH010362839.1:76970-98902 GCA_018402905.1 Glandirana rugosa
ATGTCTGGCTAAAATGACAACACCCAAATCATTGAGAAATTTGAAAACTTATGATCATGTGGGAAAAAACTATTCCACGTGATTCACCACATGTATAGTTTTAAATGAAATTTTATTTTTGTTTTTACAAAATTTTTTTATTATTATGTTCGTGTCACTAACGAATTGGCGAACGGCTGGCGACTAGCCGTAAACTGCCGCTGTTCCACCGCGAGGACGCGCTTAGCGGCAGTATACTGCCGCCGGCGCTCTAGCGCGGGTCACTCGCGCGCGCGGTGGCCTCCGTGCGGGCGTGCGCGATCACAGCTTCCGTGTAGAGGAAGGCTGTGATCACATCCCTTCCCCCTCTCACAGAACGGAGGTCCGTGTTTACTTACACGGACCTCCGTTCTTTCACTCCGGGGGGGGACACAGTGAGCGTGCGGGCGTGCCTCCGGTGGCGCGCGCGCTCACTGGGCGCGATCTCGCGGCCGCCGTCATATGACGGCGATTCGCGCAGGAGCGCCACCTTGTCGCCGTCAAATGCCGATCAGCGGTCGGCAAGCGGTTAAGCAATCACTGTGCTTGTATTATTATTTTTTTAAAACATTTTTGTTTTTATTTTAAAGTAAATTTTGATATGTACACCACTTAGTGCACCTTATCAAAAAAGGGTGTACTAGTATTCAAAAGTTTAAAGAGTTACTAAACCCACAACAGTAAAATCGGTCTGTATATGCAGCATAGCATGCTGTGGAACTTAAGGGGTTAATTCTCTGCATTGTGCAAAAAAGCTTTTCGATCCTGTATGGGCAGATCCTCTCCTCCGGCAGGACCTCTCTTGGCAAATGAGGGTAGTAAAGCTGGAAATGCTCAGTTTAGCCTCTATTGCTGGAGAGAACATTTCCTTATTCTCAGAGCTAGCCAGGTCACATGATATTGACATTGCAGATGCGGGCGTGTATACAGGCTGTAGTGGAAATCTCCAACTAAGCTGTGGGCACTGTGCGGAGGGGGGGGGGGTAGATGAACTATTTTCATATTATTGGGTTTAGTAACACTTTAAAGTTCATGGTAAACCGAGACAAAGCCGTACACAGCAAAAATCAGTATACCACAAGTTAGGTAGGCTTAGGGATCTGGATCACTGTGGGCACCTAAATCTTAGTTTATCCCTCCTTGGTTCCTTTACGTTAATAAATAAGGCTTTGAGTGCCTTGTAAGATCTTGAATAGATATGGGCCGAATAACCCCCGATTCGGTTTGCAGCAGCATTTTTGAACATCGCAAAAGTTTGGAACCGAATAACGAACCCCATTGCAGTCTATGGGACCAAAACTGGAACAATTAAAAGTGCCCATTTTGAAGGCTTATATACAAGTAATTGGGCATACAAAGGGTATGGGGGTGGGGGTACTGTCCTGGGGGACATGTATCAATGAACACATAGTTTGCAAAAAACATAATTTTCAAATGAGCAGTGATTTACTGATGCTTAAAGTGAAACCATAAACATGAGAAATAACAATAAAAATTAAAAATTCCTTTCAATTAGACATGTGCAGAATGATTTTTATTTTCTTTCATTTTGATTTGTTATTTCCATAAATATGTTCAGTTAGATTAGTTGCATCTGTGTAATCTGTTTTCAGAATTCGTTTTGTTTTTGAATCAATTCAGAAAGTTTTCGAATCAATTTTGAATAGTTCTCAAATTCCAAAAGTTTGAATTGTTTTCAAATTTGAAGCGGTTTCAAATAGTTTTCCAATTTCCAAAAGAATATAATATAATAGAGTAAAACAGATCAAAATAGGATAGAAAATAAAAGCATAAAATAGAATGGAATAGAATAGAATAGAAAGGAATAGAATAGAATAAAAAAATAGAATAAAATAGAAAGAATATAACTATCTTCTGAAAATCAAATACAATAGAAAATAATTGAATTAAAAAAACAATAGAATCCCGAAGAGTATGTGAAACTCAACCTAGAACCCTTATACGCATTACTAAAGTCCAAAACCCAGGCCTGGGCCAGACTCTCCTTGGGTGTTAAGGGCCGCATCAACTTAATAGAAATGGTCTTGCTACCAAAGATCCTGTACATATTATGGCATGCACCAGGGTATCTACCATTGCAAATTTTTAAGTCCTTGGAAGCTGTCCTTAACACCTTTGTGTGGGGTAATTCCAGCCATAAACTGTCCTGGCGGGCACTGAAAAATCCAGCCGATTTGTTGGGAGCTGCACTTCCGGATTTTAACTTATATTATTTGGCAGCACTGTTGTCTCACTTTTTCCACCTGGACAAGGGAGACAGGGATAGCTATTTAGCTCTGGTATGGTCCCCTTTCTCTCGTTTAGTCACACACCCTCTTCATCTTATCCTCAGAGATCCAGTTGACCCCCTGGACCCTGGGGAGCCAAAAAGGGCTAATATACCATCATTGTAAAGTGTGGGATGTGGCCAGGTGCAAACTCAATGCAGCACCCATACACCCCTTTCAAAGTAGTGGTTCCACCTTCAATAGGGCTTGGTGGTGGTTACCTCATCCGAAAATAGTGTGATATCAAGGAACAAATATACCCCCTTAGGCTGGGTTCACACTTGTCCAACAAACGGACTGACATTGTGAGCACAAGTCGCATTACATCACAAAATCAATGTTTCCCTATGAGAGCCGTCTTAACTGGTCCGACACAAGTCGGTCCGACTTTGAAAAAGGTTCCTGTACTACTTTGGTCCAACTTTGGTCCTACTTCAGCCCATTGAATATAATTGAATTAGGATCAAAGTCGGATCCTTGTTCTAACCATCCGACTTGTGACGTCCGTCTTAGTGATTACAGCAAGGAAAGGAATTTATCTCACACTGGGATTGTTTTGATTTGTCAAAGGACAAGTCACTATCTCAAAGTTGGAGCAAAATCTTATCTTGTTCATTCAAGTCGGATTGAAGTAGGACCAAAGTAGGACAGAATTAGGACCGATGTTGCACGGCAAAGTAGGATCATAATAAGGGAACATATCCATTTTGAAACTTCTTACTGTAGCACAAGTTGATGCACACCTGATGGACTGTATGATAAAATATTTTGTGTTACTTGTATACTTGTCCCCCTTTTTTGGAGGACATGGCCCTTTTACACGCTAATCTATTTTTAAAGAAACAATAAACTGTTATATTTTAATACATGTGGTGGAGTTACCTATTTAAAGTCCTGCTTAGGGGGTATATTTGTTCCTTGATATCATACACCCCTTTGGGATAACCCCTGCTTGGATGAACTCTTATCAATACCTTATCACAATCTGTGGTTTGCTAGGGGAGTTGCACACTTATCTGATGTTTATTGGGGAGGGACTCTGAAATCGTTCCAGCAACTTAAAACGGATTTCGGTATTCCCAACACAATGCATTTACCTCCAGCTAGCCACACTCTTCAGGCCCAATTTGGTGACTCCCCCCCAACCTTGGAACAGATCCCTGTCCTTGATGTGCTACTCAGGACAGACTCCCAAAAATGAACTTCCATATTCTATAACAGTCTTCTTCTCCCATCTGCTAAGGCACTGGCATACTAATTGAAGGACCGTTGGGCTGGAGATGTGGGGGAGCTGGAGGACGAGAAGTGGGAGGAGGTGCTGGACTCCTGCAAGGTTTCCCCTAAAGTATCTGACCGCCTTACCCAAATATACAGTATCTTACAAAAGTGACTATACCCCTCACATTTTTGTAAATATTTTATTATATCTTTTCATGTGACAACACTGAAGAAATGACACTTTGCTACAATGTAAAGTAGTGAGTGTACAGCTGTATAACAGTGTAAATTAGCTGTCCCCTTAAAATAACTCAACACACAGCCATTAATGTCTAAACTGCTGGCAACAAAAGTGAGTACACCCCTAAGTGAACATGTTCAAATTGGGCCCAAAGTGTCAATATTTTGTGTGGCTACCATTATTTTCCAGCACTGTCTTAATCCTCTTGGGCATGGAGTTCACCAGAGCTTCACAGGTTGCCACTGGAGTCCTCTTCCACTCCTTCATGACGACATCTTGGAGCTGGTGATGTTAGAGACCTTACACTCTTCAACCTTCCATTTCAGAATGCCCCATAGATGCTTAATAGGGTTTAGGTCTGGAAACATGCTTGGCCAGTCCATCACCTTTACTCTCAGCTTCTTTAGCAAGGTAGTTATCATCTTGGAGGTGTGTTTGGGGTCATTATCATGTTGGAATACTGCCCTGCGGGCCAGTCTCCAAAAGGAGGGGATCATGCTCTGCTTCAGTATGTTACAATACATGTTGGCATGCATGGTTCCCGCAATGAACTGTAGCTCCCCAGTGCCGGCAGCACTCATTCAGCCCCAGACCATGACAGTCCCACCACCATGCTTGACTATAGGCAAGACACACTTGTCTTTTCACTCCTCACCTGGTTGCTGTCACACACGCTTGGCACCATCTGAACCAATCAAATTTATCTTGGTCTCATCAGACACACAGGATATGGTTCCAGTAATCCATGTCCTTAGTCTGCAAGTCTTTAGCAAACGTTTTTCGCTCTTTCTTGTGTATCATCTTTAGAAGAGGCTTCCTTGTGGGACGACAGCCATGCAGACCAATTTGATGCAGTGTGCGGCGTATCATCTGAGCACTGACAGGCTGACCCCCCACCCCTTCAACCTCTGCCACAATGTTGGCAGCACTCATATGTCTATGTCCCAAAGTCAACCTCTGGATATGACACTGAGCATGTGCACTCAACTTCTTTGGTCGACCATGGCGAGGCCTGCTCTGAGTGGAACCTATCCTGTTAAACCGCTGTATGGTCTTGGCCACCGTGCTGCAATCCCCTTATAGCCTAGGCCATCTTTATATAGAGCAAAAATGATTTTTGCCATGAGGTGCCATGTTGAACTTCCAGTGGCCAGTATGAGAGAGTGAGAGTGATAACACCAAATTTAACACACCTGCTCCCCATTCACACCTGAGACCTTGTAATACTTATGAGTCACACGACTAATGGCTAATGGCTAAATGGCTAATTGGGCCCAATTTGGACATTTTCACTTAGGGGTGTACTCACATTTGTTGCCAGGGGTTTAGATATTAATGTCTGTGTGTTGAGTTATTTTGAGGGAACAACACATTTTACAGTGCTATACAAGCTGCACACTCACTACTTTACATTGTAGCAAAGTGTAATTTCTTCAGTGTTGTCACATGAAAATATATAATAAAATATTTACAAAAATGTGAGGGGTGTACTCACTTTTGTGAGATACTGTATATTATACACAGGGCCTACTTGACCCCTCTGCGTATTGTGAAATACAGAACCAACTACAGCCCACTGTGCCCTAGATGTGTGGGCTCCAGAGGTACTTTTTTCCAACTAATCTGGTCTTGCCCCATTAACCAGTATTACTGGTCCCACGTGGTGAAGTTCATCTATGATGAAATGGGGTCTCCTCTTACACTTTGCCCTAAGCAATGCATCCTGGGAATATTTCCGGACCCCGAACACGACAAATTTCAGTTCATATTTTTACAAGAACCACTGTTCATGGCCAGGTTGCTAATCACTCGTAAATGGCTTAGAGCACTACCCCTCACTATACATGAATGGATAGCTGTGGTTAATGTTGCACTACCCTACAAAAAATATATATATATATACAAAGGGGGTGTTCGGCCAAATATGGCACAATTTGGAACATCTGGTTGGAATCAGCTTCCACCTGCAATGAACTTGAGGAGGTCACTGCCCAATCATAGCATTGCTGAATGGATACTAGAGTATTATCAAATATTGAATATGGATCCAGCGGGGTGGCTTTCTACCTTATCAAAAGATGTCATGACACAGCTTGGTCTTCATGTAGCATATATCTCGATGTATACTTGCTATTATTATGTAACCTGTACTCTTCTCAAATAAAGAAGTTTGGTTAGAAAAAACACAGTAGAGTATAATAGAAATAATATAATCATTTTCCAAAATTCAAATGGAATCAATTCAAATTTGAATAGAAAAGAGTAGAATAGATTAGAAAATAGCACAATAGTATAGAAAAAGACAACAGAATAGAATGAACATAACCATCTTCCTATTCTAATCTATTCTTTTCTATTCTATAGTTACAAATTTGAATTGATTCTATTTGAATTTTGGGAAATGGTTATATTTTTTCTATTCTATTTTATTTATTTCTATTATTTTCTATTCTATTATAGTCTATTATATTCTATTCTTTTTTTCTATTCTATTCTTTTCTTATGTATTCAAATTAAAATGTTTTCTATTTGAAATTTGAATTTCAGAAGATGGTTGTATTCTTTCTATGTTATTCTATTCTATTTGTTTCTATTATATTCTACTCTATTCTGTTCTTTTATTTTCTATTCTATTTTGTTCTGTTTTACTCTATTATATTCTATTCTTTTATTTTGGTTATATTCTTTTCTAGTCTATTGTGTTTTTTCTATTCTATTCTTTTATTTTCTATTCTATTTTATTATCTTTGGAAATTGGAAAACTATTCAAATTTGAAAAGTATTTGAAATCCATTTGAATTCAAATTTCATCCACATTTTTTTCATTATTTCAGATTTGTTTAAATTGGGGACTATTGTAGGGATAGATCTAAATTTCCAAAAAACAAAAATTTGACCGACAGATTTTTTGGATAAATTCTGATGTCTCTTTCGCAGACTTTGGATAGAAGTAACAGGTGCAGAAAAATTGGGCTTTGGGTGTCAGTGGTGCCCATAAAATCTACACCAAAAAAATTCTTCCAGATGAAATCAACAACCACAAAGCTAGGCAGCCTAGACAGTCTTTCAGAGATTCCACATCTAGAAAGTACTTAATGAGTGGCATCGACATCAGGGGCTTAATAGCTGCTGCTAATCCAGGACTGATTAATTTTGATAAATAGCCGGTTCACAGAGTCTCTGGACAGACATGATCTATTATCTGTCACAAAACCTCTGGCAGCCCTGAATGCCCAATTGGAAAGCATGCTGGATGCAGGACATCCCAGCAGATCAATTGCTTACTGGGCAAGTTCTGGCCAGTGGTGTATTCTCAGGACCCAGTAACGCAGTGGATTGTCAACTGGAAAGCTCTCTATGTCTGTTTTCGCCCCTAGATAATCTCTCACCATATGATGCAGATGCTGCCGATGGGATGTTGAAGCTGACAGCCTTGGGCGCCGAGGACTAAAAAAAGTTTTAAAAGCATTGCTGAGGTGGCACCCTTCTCCACCGCCCCTCTCTTGACCAACAGAAGCCTCAAAACTAGCTTTTCCATGAGACTGTATCCTACCAGAGTCTAGAAAGGCATTGCATAAACTCCTCTTTAAGGTGTCCTCAAGAGATTTCATCTTCTGCTCCCTCTGTGGAGATGGGATGCGTTCCGAGAGTCTTCCTTTGTAACGATGGTCAAGGAGGGTTGCCAATCAATGGTGATCATTCTCCTTGATGCCGTGATGCCTCTTCCTCCCACTGCTCTGCCTCGAGTGCCCTGCCCATAATGCCACACAGAGTCTGCTGAACACAACAGGGATTGTCTCACTGATGCATACATTGTCACAGCTCACCATCCTTGTGGCCTCCTCTAATGGTGACAGTACAGTGCACATGCATCCTTTATCAGCAGCCATCGGCCTGAGCCTTTTATTTTGCCATATTCGCACAGGTATTCATTGACAGCCCTCTGCTGCATGTGCAGCCACTGTCGAGTTCCACCTTGTGGGCATGTCACAAATCAGGCAGTTTACAGGCAGGTGGAATTCTCACTGAATTTCAGCCAACCGAGCACTGGCTGTGTATGACCGACTTAAATGGCTACAGACTCTCTGGCCTGCTTTAGCAGATATTCCAACCCTGGGTACCTGCTTAAGAAATGCTGCACCACCAAATTGAGGGCACTTGCCAGGCATGGCACATGTGTTAACTTTTCCTTTCTAACGGTAGACAGGAGGATTTTGTCATTATCACACACCACCATTCCTGGCTCCAGCTAGCATGTCATGAACCACCTCTGGCTTTCAAGAATCTCTGTCCCAGTGTGGCTCCTATCCCCTATGCAGACTAGCTGAAGCAGTGCTTGGCACTTTAGGGGGTACTGGTGGTTCATAGGACAATTCAGCAGAGGAGGGTATGGAGAAGGAGGGGGTGGAGCTGACAAATCTTGCATCATCATCAGTAGCTGTATGGAGACGTGACGGCACAACAAGCTGCAGCACTAAGCCCTGTCTTGCATCCTTCTGAGTTGCAAACAGAATTACGCAGTGTGCTTTGAACAAAATATAGCATTCCTGACCATGCTTGCTGGACAACGTGTTGGCAGTAATGTGGACCTTGCAGCTGACTGCCTTGCCCAATGATGTCACAACATTGCCTTCCACGTGATGGTACAGTGTTGGAATGGCCATACGTGAAAAGAATTAGCAAGTGGGAACCTGCCATTGTGATACAGAACATTCTGCAAAACCAGGGAAGGGGGCAGAATCCACCAGACAAAAAGGCAGGAGTTGTGGCCTTTGACTTTAAATTCTGGGCATGTAGGTGGCAGTGACTGTATATATATATTTTTTTTTTGCTGCAACAGATGGGGCAGAGAAATTTGCCTGCTATAGTCTACATCTGGTGGTGTGTTACTGGCAGACATGCTGCAAGGACCTGTAACACCCGGGAAAGTGGTGTTTTGTGCACTTTAACCTGAGTACTCACTACATAGACACACTCCACTGACACCCTACAATATACTGAAGTAAAACTGCACCGACGCACTGCAATATACTAAGTTAAATGTGTAGTAATGCACTGAAATATACCGTGTTAAACGTGCAGTAACACACTGAGGTATACTGTGTTAAAAGTGCACTAACGCACCGAAATATACTGTGTTAAACGTGCACTAATACAATGAAATATACTGTGTTAAATTGCCCATAATGTATTGAAATATACTGCGTTAAAAGTGCAGTAACGCAAGAAATATACTGTATTAAACATGCAGTAACGCACAAAAATATACTGTGTTAAACATGCAGTAGCGCACGGATATATACTGCGTTAAACGTGCAGTAATGCACTGATATATACTGTGTTAAATGTGCAGTAACACACCTTTTTTTTTGCTTTGTTAAACGTTCAGTAACACGCGGATATATACTGCATTAAATGTGCAGTAATGCATGGATATATACTGCATTAAACGTACAATAACGCACTGATATATACTGCATTAAACGGGCAGTAATGCACAGATATTTACTGCATTAAAAGTACAGTAATGCACTGATATATACTAAATGTTCACCAATGCACTGAAATATACTGCACTGAAATATATTCTGTTAAATGTGCAATCATGCACTGAAATGTACTGTGTGAAACGTGCACTAACGCATTGCAGTATACTGCAGTAAACCTGTAATAACGCACTGAAATATAGTGTGTTAAACGTGAAAAAATGCACTGAAATATACTGTGTTAAACGTACAGTAACACATTGCAATATTGTCAGGGCTGGGCTTAGCTCTCCCTTCTCAGAGCAAGCTGCTCAGCTGAGGGTTAATTGCCAATCTCAGCTTCCACTGTGTCTCACCTGATGACTATATGCTGCCCCGTTAAGCCAGCTCTAGTGCTATATAAACTACCTGGATCATTTCGCAGATGCCTTCCCCTTGGTCAACATCTCTGGAGAAATCTCTGCTGTGTTTTCCTGTGAAAGATTTTGCCTGTTTGATGTTCCTTTTTGGTTCCTGGATTTAAGACCCTGCTCGGCTGACTCTCCTCCTGGCTCCTGACCCTGCATGCCGTTTGTTTGACCTCGCTGATCTCTGGACTCCTGTTTCACTGGCTTGCTCTGATTATTCACTCTGTTTACCAAACCCTGGCTATGTTTTGACCGCATTTACTATGTTTACATTATTTTACCTTTTTATTAAAAAGTGTGATTTTACTGCACTTCTGTCTTGTTCTGATACATGGTTCCTGACAAATATACTGCGGAAAACATGCACCAATGCACTGAAATATAATGCACTGAAATATACTGTGTTAAATGTGCAATAATGCACTGAAATATACTGTGTTAAATGTGCAATAATGCACTGAAATATACTGTGTTAAATGTGCAGTAATGCACTGAAATGTAATGCATTAAATGTGCAGTAATGGACTGCAATATACTGCAGTAAACATGCACCAATGCACTGAAATATACTGTGTTAAACGTGCAGTAACACACTGAAATGTACTGCGTTAAACGTGCACCAACGCACTGAAATATATTGCACTGGAATATACCGTGTTAAATGTGCAATAATGCACTGAAATATACTGTGTTAAACATGCAGTAACGCATTGAAATACACTGCATTAAACGTGCAATAATGCACTGCAATGTACTGAGGTAAACGTGCACCAATGCACTGAAATGTACTGCGTTAAATGTGCACCAATGCACAGCAATATACTGCATTAAATGTGCAGTAACACACTGAAATGTACTGCGTTAAATGTGCACCAACGCACTGAAATATACTGCACTGTAATATACTGCGTTAAATGTGCAATAATGCACTGAAATATACTGTGCTAAACTTGCAGTAATGCACTGAAACATACTGCCTTAAACATGCAGTAACACACTGCAATATACTGCGGCAAACATGCACCAACACGCTGAAATATACTGCGTCAAATGTGCACTAACACACTGCAATATACTGTGGTAAAACTGTAATAACACACTGAAATATACTGCATTAAATGTGCAATAACGTACTGCAATGTACTGCGATAAATTTAAAGTAACACACTGAAATGTACTGCAGGAAACCTGACAACATAAAATGACACTAAAGTGAAAATGAATGGTCACACTACTTTAACACTGTACTATCACTAGATTCAGACTAAAGTAAAAATGAACGGTCCCACTACACTCTACAATGACAATAGCATCTTATTATTACACTATAGCATACTAACTCACTAGTGGCACTCAACAGAGCCCTGTTCTATCTCTCTCTATGCCCCTATCCCACTGCAAATGGCCACTATGGGAAGAATGTTTTTATAGCCTGGGGTGGGACTAAGTGCAATGAGCCATGATTGGATAGCGTCATCATCACAGTGTCAAATCATGACTCTGACAGTGCTATGTGCCCTGATTGGGTAAAGCATTTATTGCTTCAGTGCAGTGCATTGTGGTCGTTCGGCGGGCCGAAAAAACTGTCAAACTCCCCGATAATTCGGGTGTTCGGTGAATGGGTGAACAGTCAGTGCTCAGCCCGAAATCATACTGGGGCTGAACCGTTCGCCCAACTATAATCTTGAAGAATCCTTGAAATTCCATAACTTCATCCATAATTATTTGAAATCTGTCACCCTATATACTATATAAAAAGGAAGCAGCTCTATAAAAAAGTGTTTAAAACATATATACAAAACCTAAATATAAATAAAGTGCTCATTGCAAAATTGGTGCTCTCATTGTACCCATGAATCATACACAGTGCTAAGTAAAATACCACAAATTGATCACATGTTCTTGTGTTTCAACGTTGCATCAGTCCATTCACAAACATTATGCAGATGAGCGGGCCGCATCATTCAATCACAGTCCTCTGTAAATGGAAAACTACAAGTCTCGACAGCCTTTGCGGCTGTCAGTTTGCAGTTTTCAAAGAACTATCGCGGTGCTGTGGAGCGCTGTGGTAGTTCATTGAGTCTTTCTGTCAGAGTGTATCTGCTTGCTTATATGATGTACGGGCATATAGACACACTGACAGGTCTGCAGGAGACCTGCATGGCACCAGTGATCTGCTGATCACTGATGCAATGTTTTAGAGGCTCCAGAAACCAAAAAGAATAAATGCACATTTTTTTACCTTAAAAAAATATTAATTTATTATTTTTTCTTAAAGGGTGAACTTAACCTTCAAGCCTAGTACACATGATCAGAAAATAGGATGATAAAAACCACTTTTGAAGCAATCGTACGATAATCTGATCGCTAATACACAGCTTTTCTTTCCTACGCAAACTGAGAGACAATGCTGACATTCATGGAATTACTATTTCAAACAAACAATACAAAACAGCAGCCTACGCCTATGACATACTGCTATATTTATCTGACCCCCACATTTCCCTACCAAATCTTCTCAAGGACTTTAGGTTATTCCAGTTTATCTCCCATTTCAAAATTAATTTTACCAAATCACATGCTTTAAACATCACGCTTAAGGACTCTCAAGTCACAGATTGCAAACAAAACTTCCCTTTCAAATGGAACACTGATACACTTACATACTTAGGGATCCAATTACCCACAAAACTATCAAACCTTTATACCAAAAACTACCTCCCCCTTCTCAAAAAAATTACTGAAGATTTGAAACATTGGAATAAGGCTCATTTCTCATGGTTCGGCAGAACAGCCATAATAAAAATGAACATTTTACCACGTATACTCTACCTATTACAAACATTGCCCATCAAACTCCCTAACGCCTTCTTCCAATCACTTAAAGCACAATGCCGAGCCTTCATTTGGAATTACAAAAGCCCTAGAATTAAATATGTCCAATTAGTAAAACCAAAAGCCAAAGGAGGCATAGGCTTGCCCGATATGCACTATTACTACTTGTCCTGCCACCTACAAGGAATTCTGGACTGGCACGTTCACGATCACTTCAAAGAGTGTATAACTCTGGGAAACTCCTTCTCTGAGACACCCATATGCCAAGCCCCCTGGATGCAAAAAACACATGTTCCAACAGAGCTAACATCCCATCATAGGCCCGACACTGGAATGCTTTACCACGGCCTGTCGCACATTTAAAATATAGAAAACTCCAGGCCCCTTAACACCTATCCTTATGAACCCCGACTTTCCTCCAGGACTCTTCCTTCGTCCCCTAGGTGACAAACATTCGAAAACTGGACTACGTCTGTATCACATCCTAGAAGGGGGTAAACTTCCCAGCCCAGAAAGTATAAACACGCTTCTCGCTGACCCAAAACCGGACTTTCTGGGTCACTTGCAAATAAGACACTTCATTAGGTCTATTCAACACAAGACCGAACTGGAAAATACCCTAACCCCCTTCGAAAATCTTTGCATGAACGACACACCAAAAACACACGTCATCTCCCTAATACACAACTTACTATGGAATAACACCCAGGCAGACGAGGGTATTACATGTAAATCTTGGCACCAAGACCTACACATAAACCTTTCAACACCTCAGTGGGAATGCATATATCTGCACGCGCACAAAGGATCCATCAACGTCTCCATACAGGAGAGCAATTACAAAATTATATCTCGCTGATACCGCACCCCCACCATCCTCCACAAATACGATGCGACGATACCGGATGAGTGTTGGAGATGTCGCCGAGCCACCGGAGACCTCCTACATATTTGGTGGGAATGCCCGCAAATACAAACTTATTGGCGCGCAATCCATGAACAAATAAAAAAGATTACAGTTTACACTTTGGAATTTACGCCCGCACAATACTTACTCCATCATCAGGATTCCAGAGATATGTCTTACCATAAATCATTAGCTATGTCCTTAGTCAATGCAGCCAAAACATGCATTCCCAGATTCTGGGGCACCCCAACAGTACCCTCCTTGTTGGATTGGTATAAACGTATAAATAAAATTGCAGAAATGGAGGAGCTCATAGCTATCGCACGAAACTCCCCTCACAAATTTGCTACCCAGTGGGCTTGTTGGATTCACTTCCAATCTTCTGTGGAATATCATCAAATACTCAACATACCATCCACATAGAATAACCTCACCTTGCCGGGACTCATGCAACCACTTCCGGAAGGAGGTAGGGAAGAGAAAAAGGGGAAAAAAAAAACATTTTTTTTTTCTTTTTGCAATGATCAAACTCTTCCGAAGCTAATGGTTCCACCCTGACACAAATACTTGAGAGTTTCACCCCCTGATCATACCCTAATGTACTTATATGCATGCATATTAGTCCATAGCCAAACAGTGATCTTATACCCTATTCAGTTCCAAACTCACGGTTCCCAATCAATCTCCCTTACCCATGCTTCCCTGACCCCTCCCCCCCATCAGCACTCACATCATCTTGCCACCCTAATAGGTCAACAACACCATATATGGTTGTGCTGGACACATCTATATGTACACTGACTACCAAATTCTTACTCCACTGACCTCCTCTTCAAAAGTCACAAATGACTCCACTCACGAGGCTAGAAAATCCCCTCCACTGGCAAAACAACATAAAAGTTTTGAATTCACATTACATCACCTAGCTTCTAGCACCTACACGCCTCGGCCTAAACTCAGAAACAGGAACAGACGGGCTTGTAAGAATGCTTTATACACAACACAACATTGTGATTGTATACTATTTAACATACTTCACCTTGCTGTTCTTTTTCGGTGTTACGAGTCATATGTAACAAATATTCTTATTGTACCAACGCTGATGTTTTATTGTATTTTCAATGCTCGCTTATTTCATTGTTACTTCCTTACTTTAAATAAAAGATTCTTGGGGAAAAAAAATACACAGCTTTTGACAGCCAATCATGACAGGCGACAAATGCGAAAAATTTTGAGTGAGTTTGGGTGGAGGAACTTGACTGGCTTGCACGGTGTCCAGAATTCAACCCGACAAGACACACTTTGGGATGAATGAGAGCGGAGACTACAAGCCAGGCCTTTTCGTCCAAATCAGTGCCTGACCTCACAGATGCACTTTTGAAAGAATGGTCAAACATTCCCATAGACACACTCGTAAACCTTGTGGACAGCCTTTCCAGAAGAGTAGAAGCTGTTATAGCTGCAAAGGGTGGCCAACTCAGTATTGAACCCCACAAACTAAGACTAGGATGCCATTAAAATTCATGTGCATGTAAAGGCAGGTGTCCCAATACTTTTGGTAATATAATATATAATAATCAGGTGGATGATTCAATCTACTAGCAAAAACTCAGCACTGTGTTGGACTTATATTAGTGAAGAATAAGCTGAATAGATGAGAATAAAATGACAATTTATTTAAATATCAATTAGCTCTGGTTAGTCACACATTACAAAAAGAATGAAAAATGGAGCACAAATCTACAGATTTACGGGGCAGAAAGTGTCAATCAGGTCCGCGATATATGGAAAACTATGGAAACACGCTTCCATATATAAATCTTCCAGCAGCAGTGCAAAGTTCTTTATACCAGAGTTGCATTTTAAATCTGCTCTTCACCTAAGCAGAATACATTTAGGTGTTTTTGAGAACAGCTTGCTAAGTCCAGTGATTAACCTTTTTCTGTTATTTAACTGCTCATTTCTCATGTCTAGCAGAAAGTTGGTGTTTGTTGACCTTGCTGTATTGGAAAGGACAGACACATTTCATACTTCCCAGCTTGTCTGCATTTTGTGCTGGGTGCAGAGTTAATATATGTATGTATTGAAAGAAATGCTGTCAGTATAAAGGCAGCAATGCACAATGACTGCTGTATGCAAAAAGGACTCGTTCTCAGTGACTATAGATGGCTGTCCTAGTTTCAGCCGCTTATATTTTCTGCTTATTTGCCTTTGTAAGTAATTCACTACTTTCTTCTAGGATGTATACCTTGAAATTGAACTTGGCCATTTTAGTTTGGCTACTTTTATTCTCCTTAATTATATGGGTATTCATGATGGCAAATAATTGTGGGTTTGAATCTACTATTTTGATCCAGATATTAAATAAATGTAAACCCAATCACTACATTTTAAATGCTGTTATATGTTTAAGCCCAGAAGAACCATTTGTGTTTATTACTGTAATGTTGTGAGGCTACAAATATAATAATAAATACACTGCTCCTTTAAAGCTTTTTTTTAGTTACTAAGTGCTGCACCAAAGGTTAAAAAATCTTTAAGTGCGTGACCGCTGCTCTCACACACAAGCCATGGCTCAGGTCTTCAGGTTCCCTTACACACTGCTTTAGCACTCTACCTCCTTGAGCAGCTCTGTTGATTGAAGCAGAGTGCAGGAGGACATCTGGAGCCCCAAGCTTCTGCAAGGGGACGACTCTCCAAGGTGCTGCCAGAACAGGTTATTTTAATCCTTGTTGCAGCACTTAGGGGCTACAAAAACCTAAGGAGTGGCATATTTGACTTTCAAAACTAAATTTCAATATTTTTAAATCCGCATCTTTAATTAAAATAATAATTGATGTTCCTGTCATGAAGGCCTTTATTCAAGCACATCCTGCTATAGGGTGACAGCCCCTTGTCCTGTCTGCCAATTGTTCACTTGTTACCCAGGCTTTAGATGAAGACTATAAATGGCTGTTTAAACAAACTTTATTCAGGCATGCTCCACTGTTAGGACCATAATAAAACCTACTCTAAGAAATGTCATGTGGCCATCATTGTTGTGCATGCTTGTAGACAGGAAGTGGCTGCAAAGATACTATAGGAGACCAACCACACTGAGATGCAACAAAGCATAAAAAGGTGAAAATGGGTATTTGATTTTTAAAATAAAATGTAATTCATTTAAGGTTTACACCTACTTTAAAAATTCAACTTCATGGCAACTGAACTGCCTCTGGATCCTCTTTCAGCCTTACTGAACATAGGACCTCACAGCTTAACACGGTCCAACACAAATTATTCTCCCAGGTGACCACAGCTGCCAAGCAAACCATTGCAAAAGCCTGGAAGAACACTGTGGAAACTAAAAACAAAGTCACTAAAGTTATGAGCC
Source organism: Glandirana rugosa (assembly GCA_018402905.1). Classification (NCBI taxonomy): domain Eukaryota; kingdom Metazoa; phylum Chordata; class Amphibia; order Anura; family Ranidae; genus Glandirana; species Glandirana rugosa. Next base: position 93,744 of record BLSH010362839.1, read on the forward strand.
ATGCTAAATTGTAGGTGGTTCTATTGGACAAGATCAAATACTACACCAACTTATGGCAACCCTGGGTGCTTCACTTTCTCCCCCCTCAATTTGATTACATCCTCCTGCTTCTGTGACCTCTCCTTGTGCTTTACATTCAAACCTGATCTGGCTCCCTTATGTACAAGGTCATGGTCGGACACTCTGGACCCCTGCCCCCTCTATCTTCTTTCTACTCTTTTCTATCTCTTTTGCTCCTTCACTTTGCCTAACCAAGATTTTGGTCAAGAGACATTCTAATGAGATTCCGTTTACTTTACCACTAGGAGGCACCACGACATGGTTCCTGGATCTCTTGGCGTCTACTAAAGTAGAGTACTAGGAGACCTCTGGGCACCCCCCTAGAGGCCTGAGCAATGGGTTTCTTAACCCCAGGTTGGTCATATTTTACCTTGTTTGCTAATTACCATTTTGTGGGGGATGAGTTACAACCCTAATTCTATTCTGTCTGCATTTTTGGTTGTTAACCATTCCCTGTGCACTTATATATCATTTACACATGCCTCGCAATGGTTTACTAACCTGTCTGTTGTAATTTTTATGCATTTATATTGATAAACAATTTGAACAAGAAAAAATTCAACTTCATAAAACTTAATTTAAAAAATGTTTTACCCATGACTGCAATTTTTTTTTGGATGCTCCATTTAAAGAAAATAATTTCTTTTTCATAAAATATTGGAGAGTATAGCAACAAATAAAGCATTTGTCAGAGAATGTTCCAATTTTAAGGCTTTCTGGAATTGTACTAGTCATTACAGAGCAAAATTGACTCCAACAGAGGGAGACAGGAAGGCAGGTAGCAAGAAAAAGATGTTTATGACAGCAAACAATGTTTATTTGCCTTTTGTTTCTAGCAAAATTAGAATTCTTTACATAAGGTATAATAATCAAACCTTAAAAAAGCCTGTTTGGGTATAAGGTAGGCAATAGTATACTGTTTACACAATAAAGTATTTCACTGGTACATATATTTTGTTCCCAGAAAGGTTAAGTTACTGTTTACCCATAAAGTCTCTTTCATGATGTAATCAAGTGCATTTTACAAAATTAACATGTTATAGATGGTGTCCTTCACATACCATTCCAAAAATTCTTATTACTAGATGTAGTCATATATTTTCAACTTTCAATAATGGTAACAGTATATGTCCACTGAAGTGATGATTTCATAATGTTTTTCATGTTTCAATAAAACAAAATGTTTCCCTTTAGCAAATATGGGTCTGCCATTTAGTTATTTCTTTTTTTTAAGTGTCCTGAATATATGGTTTATACACTGAGCAAAATTATAAATGCAACACTTTTATGTTTGCTCCTATTTATCATGAGCTGAAGATCTACGACTTTTTCTATGTACACAAAAGGCCTATTTCTCTCAATTATTGTTCACAAATCTGTCTAAATCTGTATAGTGAGCACTTCTCCTTTGCCGAGATAATCCATACACCTCACAGGTGTGGCATATCAAGATGCTGATTATTGCACAGGTGTGCCTTAGGCTGGCCACAATAAAAGGCCACTCTGTTGTGGCCAACATCTGCATTTGCCTTGCGCAGTGCAACACATTTCCTTTAAATAGAGTTCATCAGGTTGTTGATTGTGGCCTGTGGAATGCTGGTCCATTCCTCTTCAATGGCTGTGCAAAGTTGGTGGACATTGGCAGGAACTGGAACGCGCTGTTGTATACGCTGATCCAGAATATCCCAAACATGCTCAATGGGTGACGTGTTCAGTGAGTATGCTGGCCATGCAAGAAATGGGATGTTTTCAGCTTCCAGGAATTGTGTACAGATCCTTGCAACATGGGGCCGTGCATTATCATGCTACAACATGAGGTAACAGTCATGGATGAATGGCACAACAATGGGCCTCAGGATCTCGTCACAGTATCTTTGTGCATTCAAAATGCCATCAATAAAATGCACCTGTGTTCATTGTCCATAGCATACGTCTGCCCATACCTTAACCCCACCGCCACCATTGCTGAGCGCAGCCTATTGCATTAGGGTGTGCACACCAGAACACAAACACACATGCGTGTATATCAGCAAAGCAGTGGACAGTGTCAGTAGAGCAGAGATTGGTGTCAGTAGTTTTTTTATTATTTTTTACAATATTATTTTTTATTAATTTTTTACAAATTGTTTAGGAGCCCCGTTGGGGGTCTTTGGTGAAATATCAAGGGTCTAAACAGATCCCCGATGTCTCACTTTTGAAACCGAGAAAGGGACTGAGGACAGAGATTCCCCAGTCCCTTTCTCTGCAGCTACAGCTACACTGGACAGTGAAAAAATGGGAAGTGCTCTGTGCTGAGAGACTTCTTGTTCATTCACAAACTTCAGTTAAGAATGAACACAGGAACGATCGGTTCAGATCACTCACTGTGTTCATTCAAAAAAAGGAAAAGTCCAGGAAATAAAATATTTACTGGCCCCTTCCCCTGTTCTCCATCCTGGAACATCCCCCGCAGCAGTTGGCGAGAAAGGAGGGAAGCTGGTAGCACTGCAGGGGGAAATGGGGGCTTCGGGATGCAGGGGGAATAGTCCCCACAGGGATAATTAGGATGTGCCCAGGCACACCTGACACACCCTGTGCGTGCACCTATGGGCCACTCAATCCACAACTTTGACATCAGCAAACCGCTCACCCACACAACGCCATACATGCTGTCTGCCATCTACCCTGTACAGTGAAAACCGGGATTCATCTGGGAAGAGAACACCTCTCCAAACTGCAAGACGCCATTGAATTTGAGGGAAAAATAAAATAATTAAATTTAACTGCGCTCCTACCAAAGTGTTCCTATGATATAAAATAGCTCAGTGTTATGTGTTATAAATTATAAAGTAGCTCAGTGATAGCTAATGAGCCCAACACAAGATAGCCAGTGCCCAATAGGAAAGTAGGAAGACTAATTACCTTGTAGGAGCAAACACTGCGCTAATACATAGTGAGTAATTAAAATTGTGTGACATAGAAAACACATGTATCATATGAACACCTGTGACTAAAGTGCAATACAAACCATTGAAAACACTGTCTTATTGTGTGTAAAAATGCCACAAGTGTAGAAATAAAGGCTGAATATAGTTCATACGATGTATCGTAAATGATGTACTGTCCTTTTAAGAACAAAGAATGCCTGGTGGATAGACCAAAAGCTTATGGACACAACACCCAGGCTGGGTGAAATACATCCAGTTAGTGTAAACTATAAAGCCTCTTGACAAAGGGGACTTGGAAAGGGGGGTCCGGTGAATGCACAGTTCAAAGTGAAAAAATTAGACCAAAATGTCAGTGGGATTCCATAGATGGTAACACTCCTTCACCAAGAGACAGGCACCCGGTGTCACAGCCTACTCACCAGCTCACAGGGATCCCTATTACGGGGATCATAAACGCCTGGGTAGCAGATCCTGTTCCCACCACTTATCAACACATTTGTGTATACACGCGCTGTTCCAACACAACCCCAATTTTTTCTCCTTTGCACAGGCATTCAGATAGTTTCCGAATAGTCTCTATCTGGTAGATACCACCATCAAATGTGAGCATTTGCCAACTCAAGTCAGTTACAATGATGAACTGCAGTCAGGTTGAAACCCTGAAGAGTACGACAACCATGCAGATGAGCTTCCCTGAGACGGTTTCTGACAGTTTGTGCAGAAATTCTTTGGTTATGCAAGCCGATTGTTGCAGTAGCTGTCTGGGTGGCTGGTCTGAGACGATCTTGGGGGTGAAGATGTTGGATGTGGAGGGCCTGGACTGGTGTGGTTACATGTGATCTGCGGTTGTGAGGCCGGTTGGATGTACTACCAAATTCTCTGAAACCCCTTTGGAGACAGCTTATGGTAGATAAATGAACATTCAATTCAAGGGCAACAGCTCTGGTGGACATTCCTGCAGTCAGCATGCCAATTGCACGCTCCCTCAAAACTTGATACATCTGTGGCATTGTGTTGTGTGATAAAACTGCACATTTTGGAGTGGCCTTTTATTGTGGCCAGCCTAAGGCACACCTGTGCAATAATCATTCTCTCTAATCAGCATCTTGATATGCCACACCTGTGAGGTGGATAGATTATCTTGGCAAAGGAGAGGTGCTCACTAACACAGATTTAGACAGATTTGTGGACAATATTTGAGAGAAATAGGCCTTTTGTGTACATAGAAAAAGTCATAGATCTTTGAGTTCCGCTCATGATAAATAGGAGAAAACACAAAAGTGTTGTGTTCATAATTTTGCTCAGTGTAATAAGCAGAGAAATGGGCAAAAATGCTGTTCTTTTTTTTTTTTTTTTAATGCGTAACATATTTTTTATACAAAATTATTTACAAATATCTTCACTAGATTGGTTTTACCCATTTTTGTGTTTTTATTTATGTGTAGAGTTGAGCGAACCCGGACTGTAAAGTAAACAGGTGTATGGTTCCTCCCCGGTTTTAGGTAAAGTGTTCTAAACTATTTCCAGATGTGTGCAGAACAGATGTTCTGTGTGAAGAACATCTGTTCTGGTGCAGAACATCTGTTCTGTGTGAAGAACAGATGTGCACTTATTAGCGGCTATAATAAAAGTGACACAGACTAAACAGATGTGTGAAGAACAGATATGCACTTATTAGCGGCTATAATAAAAGTGACACAGACTAAACAGATGTGTGAAGAGCAGATGTGCACTTATTAGCGGTTGTAATAAAAGTGACACAGACTAAACAGATGTGTGAAGAACAGATGTGCACTTATTAGCGGCTATAATAAAAGTGACACAGACTAAACAGATGTGTGAAGAACAGATGTGCACTTATTAGCAGCTATAATAAAAGTGACACAGACTAAACAGATGTGTGAAGAACAGATGTGCACGTATTCACGGTTTCATTTAAAGTGACACACAGACTTTAAAGAATTTTGCAGAACAAATGTGCACTTATTCACGGTTTCATTTAAAGTGACACACAGACTTTAAATAATTTTGCAGAACAGATGTGCACTTATTCACGGTTTCATTTAAAGTGACACACAGACTTTGAATAATTTTGCAGAACAGATGTGCACTTATTCACGGTTTCATTTAAAGTGACACACAGACTTTAAATAATTTTGAGATGTGTATAAG
>BLSH010362839.1:113995-131101 GCA_018402905.1 Glandirana rugosa
CTCCATAAGACACGTGTCTACCATATGTCTTGTCATACCGTCAAGGACGAACACACTAACCGAATGACTAACAGAGTCTTCAGACGTAATTGGTGAACGGCTGGCGGCTAGCCGTAGACTGCCGCCGTTTCACCGAGCAAGGGCGTTTAGCGGTAGTATGCTGCCGCCGACGCCCTTGCTCAAATCACTCGCGCGCGTGCGGCGGCCTCCGTGCGGGCGCGCGAGTGACACAGGTCCCCCCGGTCCCTCGCCCACGCCACCGAAGCTAACGGCGGCCGATGGGCGCTACCGGGGGGGCCTCGCTCACTCGCCTCCAGGCACATACACGGACCTCCGCTCACTCGCTCCGGGGGGGCCATCGCGGGTAGCCGGCGGCAATCGAAGCCACCGCACCCGCTCCCTGGCCCCCCTGGACACAGTGAGCGCGCGGGCGTGCCTCCGGCGGCGTGCGCGCGCTCACTAAACTCGTTCCCGCAGCCGCCGTCGTATGATGGCGATTTGCGGGAACGAGCCACTTTGCCGCCGTCAGATGCCGATCGGCGGTCGGCAAGTGGTTAATGCAGACTTCTGAGACAATCAGTAAGCCAATCACACAAGCAGGAACTGCCATACTGTTCTGTATACCATCTGTGCACAGAATACCTCCAGGTTGCTATATTGCATTGCATTTTACAGAAAATGAAAGCGCTGCAGATTTAAAACAAAAGGCAATTAATAATAATATTGAATTATTACTGTAAATTAGAAGCATAATGGGCTACTATGCATTGCATAGTAGTCCATTATGTGCCACTTACCTGGAAACGAAACCTGTGGCGTCCAACGATGTCCCCGATGCAGGCCGCGTCCATCTTCTGCCCCTCTTCCTTCTGGGGGCCGCGACATCGGCTCTGTGACTGGCCGGAGTCGCGTGACATCACTCCCACACGCGGTCATGGCACAGGGTCAGTGGAGAAATGGCACGGAGGCCGCTTCTTCACTGCACATGTGCCGGCATGACATCGGCACATGCAAAACACTGCATATCTCCTGAACCGTACAGGTTTGGGAGATATGCAGGGAACCTGCAGGTAAGCCTTATTCTAGGCTTACCTGTAGGTTAAAGTGGTTGTCACAGGTTGACAACCACTTTAAAGGTACAGTTCACTTCTAGTCTAGTCTATTCACATTAAGGGGAATTTACTAAAACCAGTACACGCAGAGTCTGTTGTAGCTCTGCATAGACTTTGAGAGTACAAGTTGCAGGACATGTCAAAATCAATGGTTCCCTATGAGAGCCATCTTAACTGGTCCAACTTCTGTCGGTCCGACATTGAAAATGATTCCTGCTCTACTTTGGTTTGACTTGGGCATGATTTCAGCCCATTGATTTGAATGGAAGTTGGAATGATCCTCTTAATTGATCCAACTTGTGGCATGCGACTTGTGACTTTGTGCCCCCCCCTTTCCTGACCTGCAGGGCTGCATTCTCGAATAAGGGTCTGGTATGGATCCTGGGGGGGACCCATGCCATTTCTAAAAAAAAAAACATTTTGGCATAGGGTTTCCCCTCAAAATCCACATCAGACCAAAGGGTCTGGTATGGTTTGGGGGGGCATGTAGGTTTCTTTCTTTTTAATTTTAGTGTGGGGTTCCCTCCTCAAGATTCATACCAGACTCAAAGGGCCTGGTATGGTTGGATCAAAGCCAGATCCCGTTTATTGAAGTCTTATGCACAGCTGCACCAGATTCTGTGTGCACCAGTTTTAGTAAATTTTTCCCATTGTGAACATCTGCTACACAGATTTGAAAACAGTAGTGGACACTCCTGTTCCAAAAGGCCCCAGTGGAAAGAACTATTTGAGATGCACACTATTTTTTCTATGACGTAAGTACCTACTTTTTTGAGGCAAGCCACCTTGCCAGCATCTCTCTATCATGAACAAAACACCTACAGAGGTAGTGCTAATTGCAACTACTCATTTACATTACTTTTTTTTTTTTTTACTTGACCTTGTAGCATCCGGAGGTAGGCACTAGTCACTATCTCATGCATGGCCTGATCTACAGGTACGTCGATTTGCGCAGCCGATCCGCCTTGCCGCAGTATATCTGCGGTTGGCAAGTGGTTAAGACCTAACTCCACTTTTGTTGAGAAAAAACATTCCTCCCTGGGTGAGCTTTGTAAATTGCAGAAACTTTAAAAAGCTTTGTTGAAAATTCCTACCTTTTATTATTCTGAAAATATAACTGTTTGTTTCTCTGTGTTCATGTGGAAAGTGAATGTGAATGGGGGTAATATTATATTTATAATTATAATTATCAATCAGCTGTCGCACTTGCAGGGCTCCAATGAGTAAAGTTGAAGGGTTTGCCTCTCCTTAGATGTGATTTCCCTTTGGGCGTATCTCACCAAAAATCACATTGTTTTATACAGAGGATGTTGCAAATCTGGCTTGTATCTTAATGCAGACTTCTGAGAAAATCAGTAAGCCAATCACACAAGCAGGAACTGCCATACTGTTCTGTATACCATCTGTGCACAGAATACCTCCAGGTTGCTATATTGCATTGCATTTTACAGAAAATGAAAGCGCTGCAGATTTAAACAAAAGGCAATTATTAATAATATTGAATTACAATATGACTTTTGTAGCAATTGTATTTTTTTTATTTGCGCAGCTGCACCAGATTCTGTGTGCACCAGTTTTAGTAAATTTTTCCCATTGTGAACATCTGCTACACAGATTTGAAAACAGTAGTGGACACTCCTGTTCCAAAAGGCCCCAGTGGAAAGAACTATTTGAGATGCACACTATTTTTTCTATGACATAAGTACCTACTTTTTTGAGGCAAGCCACCTTGCCAGCATCTCTCTATCATGAACAAAACACCTACAGAGGTAGTGCTAATTGCAACTACTCATTTACATTACTTTTTTTTTTTTACTTGACCTTGTAGCATCCGGGGGTAGGCACTAGTCTGTTTACACCCACCTGTCCATTGTGCTCCCAATCAGGTCTGCCTAAAAAACTGACGGGCAGTGTGAAACGTGCCTAAAAAAGTAAACTAATGCTGTCACATCTAAGAATTGGTAAGCTGCAGTATAACAAATGTTTGCTTTTTGGTTCAATACTAGAGTTGAGCAAACCCGAACTATAAAGTTCGGGTCCGTACCGAACTTTGGGGTGTCAGTGACCCGGACCCGAACCCGGACATTTGAAAAAAGTTTGGGTTGGGGTATTTTATCACGCCTGTGGAATAGCTGCAGGGCAGCCAATCAACAAGCGTTTCACTGGTTTGCCCTTAGAAGCCATCACAGCCATGCCTACTAATGGCATGGCTGTGATTGGCCAGTGCAACATGTGACCCAACCTCTGTATAAGCTGGAGTCATGTAGTGCTGCATGTCACATGCTCTCAGGCTAGTGTAGGGAGAGGATGCTGCCGGCGCTGTGAGGGACAGATTGCAGATATAATAACATCTCATCTTGCATTACAGAACAATCTGATTCTGGACTAGGTAGAGATTACTACTACTACTGCTTTGAGGGACAGATTTCAGATCTCATCCTGCATTACAGAACGATCTGATTCTGGACTAGGTAGAGATTACTACTACTACTACTGCTTTGAGGGACAGATAGCAGATCTCATCCTGCATTACAGAACAATATGATACTGGACTAGGCAGAGTTTACTACTCCTGCTTTTAGGGACAGATTGCAGATCTAATAACATCTCATCCTGCATTACAGAATGATCTGATACTGGACTAGGTAGAGTCTACTGCTTTGAGGGACAGAGTATTGTTCTAAAACCATCTCCTAGTTCTATAGGGTCAGGTTCCTGCTGTTGCTGTAAGGGACAGATTATTGCTCTAAAATCATCTCCTAGTGCTATAGGGAGCGGTTCCTGCTGTTGCTGTAAGGGACAGATTATTGTTCTAAAATCATTGCCTACTGCTATAGGGTCAGGTTCCTGCTGTTGCTGTAAGGGACAGATTATTGTTCTATAATCATTTCCTAGTTCTATAGGGAGAGGTTCCTGCTGGTGCTGTAAGGGACAGATTATTGTTCTAAAATCATCGCCTACTGCTATAGGGTCAGGTTCCTGCTGTTGCTGTAAGGGACCGATTATTGTTCTAAAATCATTGCCTACTGCTATAGGGTCAGGTTCCTGCTGTTGCTGTAAGGGACAGATTATTGTTCTAAAATCTTAGCCTACTGCTATAGGGTCAGGTTCCTGCTGTTGCTGTAAGGGACAGATTATTGTTCTATAATCATCTCCTAGTTCTATAGGGAGAGGTTCCTGCTGGTGCTGTAAGGGACAGATTGTTGTTCTAAAATCATCTCCTAGTTCTATAGTGAGAGGTTCCTGCTGCTCCTGTAAGAAGTCCTGCAGAATAGACATTTAGACCGGCCTCACACAGCCATTGGTATACTTGTTTCTTTGAATATGCCTCAATATTTTGGGGGCTACCCCAATTAGAAAAGAAAACAAATAAACACAACAAAAAGTGTTGGCTACCTCCTCCTCCACCACCACCAATTCCACCTACACTGCCACGGTCACGGCCTAATCAACCTCTAGACTCCTACTCCATATCCACCCCCCCTTCCCATTTTTATTTTTTTATTTGATTTTAAGTTATTTTCCCTATCCCCATTTTTTTGTAGGGCACTTGACCTACTCTTACCCCCATTTTACTTCCTTTTGCAGCCCTCTAGCACTTCAGGACTTTTTTACAGCCATTTTTGTGCAGAAAAGTTCGGGTCCCCATTGACTTCAATGGGGTTCGGGGTCAAGTTCGGGTCAAGTTTAATACCGAACCTGAACTTTTTCGCAAAATTCGGCCGAACCCGCCGAAACTGAACATCCAGGTGTCCACTCAACTCTATTCAATACCACTTTAAAGAGTTGATTCAATCTCCCCTCCAAAAAATAAAAAATAAAAGTCAGCAGCTACAAATACTGTAGTTGCTGACTTTTAATAAAAGGACACTTATCTGTCCAGAGATTCAGTACTGTCCTCACCTGAGCCAATTTTTCAATGGGCTTTGGGTCCAGGTGCCAGAATCTTAACTAAGGGAAACTGGCAATGAAGCCCTGCAGTTTCACAGCCAACTTCCCACTGCACATCTGCAAACATGTGCTGCGCTTTGTGAATGGTCCCACAGTCTTCTTTGACCTGTGATGTGTCCCAGAAGGCTGCGAGTGAACAGGGGAGTGGTTGAAATTCTGCTCAGATTGCTGCGGCAATCCGAGTGCAAGTGGGAGCTGGTACCTGTCAAAACCAGGCACCCACCCCCTCAAATACAAAACTAAGTGCCAAATGTGGCAGAGGATGGGGGGAGAAGGGAGCAAACAAGTAGAACTTCCCCTTTTGGGTGAAGTTCCACTTTAAGTTATACTGCATGCTTTAAAGTGGTTGTCAACCTATGACAACCACTTTAACCTACAGGTAAGCCTAGAATAAGGCTTACCTGTAGGTGCCTTGCGTATCTCCCAAACCTGCAGGGTTCAGGAGATATGCAGTGTTCTGCATGTGCCAACGTCATTATTTTGCACATGCGCAGTGAAAAAACGGCCTCCGTGCCATTTCTCCACTGAGACTGTGTCGTGACTGGCGGCTGCCTTGCGCATGCGACTCCGGCCAGCCACAGAGACGGAGATCGCAGAGCCCCGGTAGGAAGAGGGGCTGAAGATGGATGCCGCCAGCACAGGGGACAGCGCTGGACGTTGCTGGCTTTGTTTGCAGCTAAGTGGCACTAGTTTACTGGGGTATGTAGAGGAAGTAAACCCAATCTGGGTTTACTTCCTCTATATATTGATCATTATTTTCAGCAGTTAGAACTAATCAAAGCTGAACGTGCCAATCATATGGCTGAAAATAACATCTATTATGACAAATGACACGTTATAGCTTTTTCTACTTAGCCAATTGAAGGTAATCTGAATATTTGAATGTATTTAAAAACTTATTTTATCACTACAGAGAATTGTGACAGGGACAGGGACGGTTTTGTTACATCAGTGTCCTGGCTTTTTCCATGGATGAAATTGTGTTATTTCTATCAGTTTATACAAGTGGAAAACTTGTTATCCTGTTTTCTTACACCTCCCTAGACCTCAGGATCAGAGGTTAACTCAATCTAATGACTTTTGTTCTGGCACACGAACAAAGGAAGATTCACCAGGTACTGTACAGTCACTGTGTTGTGTTCCTTAAATTTCACACATTCTACAAAGGCTAATTCAACAATGGACATACAGTAGGTTAAAAAAAAGTGGACTTTTTTAATGAGATATATTACATGATCCTAAACTAAGTGATCAAATGTAGAAACCATCTTTTTGTTAGCTGTCTAAATGTGAAAAATGAACCTTAAAGTCCAATTAAAACTATAGAAATAGATACCCAGATAGATAAACATTATAGCAGTCGTACCTTCACTTTCTTGATATAGTAGTTTACAGGGTGTCCAAATATAACTGTACACTCCAATAGGCACCAGAGTTCTGTCCAGTGCACTTCAGTACTCAGAACTCAGTAACAGACCTGGTCTGTGACATCTCCCTCTTCCTTTGTAATACAAGTCTATGTGAGGACACTAGTAATGAGGTGCGTGATTTTCACTCAGCTATACCAGAATACTTTTTGCATTTCGGCACTGTGTCGCTTTAACTGACAGTTGCGCGGTCGTGCGACGTTGTACCCAAACAAAATTTACATCCTTTTTTTTTCCACAAATAGAGCTTTCTTTTGGTGGTATTTGATCACCTGTGCGGTTTTTATTTTTTGAGCTGTAAACAAACAAAGAGCGTCAATTTTACAAAAAAAACAATATTTATTACTACTGCTAAGGTAGTATCCAAAAAAAATTTTTTTTTAAATGTATTCATCAGTTTTGGCTGATATATATTCTTCCTCATATTCTTGGTAAAAAAAAAAAAATTGTAATCGGCATATATTGATTGATTTACGCAAAAGTTGCAGCGTTTACGAACAATGAGAATTCATTTATGGGTTTTTTTTTTTACTAGTAATGGCGGCGATCTGAGATTTTTAGTGGAACTGGGACATTGTGGTGGTTTTGTCACAATTTGTCACTGCGGGGGAGTGATCACGGGTAGCCGGCAGACATCGAGTGCACCCTACCTGCTCCCCCAAAAACCCCCAGTGGTGGAGGAGGACCTTTCACCCAGGATGGGTCCTCCTCCACCACTGAGGGTTTCCGCCCCTGGCTGGTGGACATGCAGTGCCCCCTTTCCGCCACTAGGTTATCCCCTCTTGGTGGTTAGTGGTGCACTGTCTCCTCTCCATCACTAGGGGCTGATCCTCCTGGTGTTGTTGGTGGACGCCCGTGTCGGCATCACAGCATCATTATTGATGCAAGTGCCTTTGACAGTATGGTGTCATCCAGAAATGACGTCTGTCTTCTGGAAGTGACGCCCTCTTGGTCAGGCGTGTAATGACGGAAGCGCGCTGACGTGTAACGCATGCCATGCGCGGTGTCCGGCCTTTTGCGATCACTGCATTGGCTGTACCATCATGACGTCTGTCCGGGTGCCCCCATTGGTGGGATTTTGGGGGGTCCATCCTCAAGACTCACTAACTAAATGGATGCTCAGTTGGAAAGGTCTCCAAGTCTGCTCTTGCCCCTATATATTCCTGCACCATATAATGCAGACGCTGAAGATGGTTGCTTGAACCTATCAGGCCTGGGTGTTGAGGACTGAAATTTTTTTTAAAGGCATCGATCAGACGGCCACCTTCTCCACCACTCTGCCTCAGAAGCTTCAAAAAACACATTGTCCAGGACCAGCAGCAGGACATGGTAACCTCCCAGGGTCTGGAAAGGCATTGCACAAACTTTTCTTCAAGGTATCCTGAAGATGTTTCATTTTCTGCATTCTCTGCTCAGGAAGGATGAGTTCTGCAACTTTACCCTTGTAACATGGATCACGAAGGGTTGCCAGCCAATAATGATCCCTCTCCTTGATACCACGAATCCTAGGGTCTTTTCTCAGGCTTTTCAGAATCAGAGAGCCCATGCAGTGTAAGTTTGAGGAGGCATGATTGTCCTCTGGGTCACTGAGGATGATATTATCAGGAACTACCTCCTCCCAGCCATGTACAACTCCTGCGGTGTGTTGTACTCCACATCCATGCTGACACAATCCTCCTCCTCCTCCCATGTGTTTAGCGGCTCTGCAGAAATGCTCTCTGCCTTGAGAGGAAAGGAAGTCATCCTCTTCCTCCCTTTGTTCTGCCTCAAGTGCCGTGCTCATGATTCCACAAAGTGTGTGCTCCAGAAGGAATATTAGTGGGACAGTGTCACTAATGCATGCATTGTCGCTGCTCACCATCCTTGTGGCCTCCTCAAATGGTGACAGTGCATGCATCTTTGATAATTAGCCACTGACGTGGCAAAAAAAAACCCAAGCTCGCCGGAGCCTGTCCTTGTGCCATGCTCACAGAGGTACTCATTGATGGCCCTCTGCTGTGTGTGCAGTCGCTGCAACATTGCCAATGTTGAGTTCCAACTGGTGGGCATGTCACAAATGAGGCGGTTGTTGGGCAGGTTGAATTGTGGCATTGTATGAACGACGGAAATGACCGCAGACTTTTCTGGCCTGCCTCAGGATATCTGGTAAGCCTGGGTACCTGGTCAAGAAACGCTGCACCACTAAATTCAAGACGTGTGCCAAGCATGGAACATGTGTCAATTTTCCCAGTCAGAGGTCAGAGAGAAGGTTGCCAGTGTCACATACAACTATTCCTGGCTCAAGCTGCCATGGTGTCAACCACCTCTGAGCCTGCCCCCGCAGAGCTGAAAGAATCTCTTCCCCAGTGTGGCTCCTTTCCTCAAGACAGACTAACTCAAGAACCGCATGGCATCTTTTAGCCTGACTGATTGCATAGCTCCTTGAATGCTTAGGGAGCACTGCAGGTTCAGAGGACAATTCTGCAGAAGAGGCCACAGAGGTAGAAGAAGAGGAGGGGGTGGAAGAGGCAGATGTGTCAAAATCACCACCAGCTTTTTGGAGGCATAGTGGCGGAACTATTTCCAAAACTGAACCCTGTCATGCATCCTTCCCAGCTACCTGCTGGACCATGAGTCAGTGATAATATGAACCCTGCTGCTGACCGCACTGTCCAACAAGGCCAAAACATTGCCTTCCACATGACGGTAGAGAGCTGGAATGGCCTTACATGAAAAGAAATGTATTTTGGGAACCTGCCAGTGTGGGAAAGAACATTCCACAAATTCACAAAAGGGGGCAGCGTCTACCAGCTGAAAATGCAACAGTTGGATTGCTAGCAATTTGCCAAGCTAGCATTAAGACGCTGAGCATGTGGATGGCTGGGACAGTATTTCTTTTTATGGTTCAGCAACTGGGGTAGTGATTTTTGCCTGCTGAATTCACCTGGTGGTGTACTGCTAGCAGATTGGCTACAAGTACTAGTTGTGGCACACATTGGTACACCTTCATTTCTCTCAGTCTAGGTTTTGGAGAGGACTGCAGGTATAGTAGGGGTTGAGATCCCAGATGAGGAGCAAGGAGAAGTCCACCTTGTTTTGTGGTGTGGGTTCTTCATGTACACTTGCCAATGGACTGCATGGCTGGTCATCATATGTCTTGTCAAGATAGTAGTTCCCAAACGGCTGGAGTCCTGGCTGCGCTTGACCCGCTTCAGACATAGATTGCAAATGGCAACGGTGCAATATACTGCACATGTGCTGGGGAGTTAGCAGCATCCTACACCTGTGGAGCTCTGTGGTCTGATGCAATTGGGTGGCTGCCCTTAAGCTGACCCCTGGAGGACATCCTGCCTTCTTGGAGTTGGACCTCCTCCTCCTCACTTTCCTCCTTTCTTCTCTCAGGCACCCAAGTACAGTCCATGTCCTCATTATCCCCTCCCTCCTCGTCGCTGTGGCAAACTTGGCAGTATGCTGCAGCTGGGGTAACATGACTGCTAGTTTTTTGTCCTTTTGCAGCACCCCCTGTCTCTAGGCTCACACTACTCCCTTCCTCAACTTGGGAACCAACATCAAAGCCTTCAAACTGCTGCGCATCCTCCATGAGCATGTAATCGACACTATGGTCAAACAACTCAGGTGACTCCTCGGTGAATGATGGTGAGCTACAGAAGGAGTAACTGTGGACAAGGATCCGGTGGAATAGGCCACTTTGGCAGATGCGTTGGAAGGCAAACTTGTATGAGCCTGGGTGACAGAGGATGAGGAGGATGAGGACGGCTTTGTTATCCACTCCACCAACTCTTCTGCATGTTATGGCTCAATAGCACGTCCAACAGCAGAAAAAAAGGACAAGTGTGACCCACCTGCAGAGGATGCCCCACATCTGCCACCACAACTTTTCACTGAAGACACAAAGGCTGCTTGCCCTCTTTTAGTGGCCTGGGAGTGTCTGCCTTTCCTTTGTCTGACATGATGGGTATTTTTTTTAACGTTGCACTACACTGTACTATATACCGTACACCCCCGAATGCACTGGTATATAGTGTACATTCAATACGCTGTGTGTATATCTGGATACACTAGACTGTATTTATTTTAAGACACCACGTCAAGTAGTGTGCTATATACCCTACAACCCTGAATGCACTGATATATAGTATACACTCAATAGGCTGTGTGTATATCTGGATACACTAGACTGTATATATTTTAAGACAAAACATCAAGTAGTGTGCTATATACTGTACACACCGAATGCGCTGATATATAGTGTACACTCAATATGCTGCGTATATATCTGGATACACTAGACTGTATATGAAGACACCACATCAATTAGTGTGCTATATACCGTACACCCCTGAATGCACTGATATATAGTGTACATTCAATACGCTGCGTGTATATCTGGATACACTAGACTGTATATATTTGAAGACACCACATCAAGGAGTGTGCTATATACCCTACACCCCGAATGCACCAATATATAGTGTACACTCAATACTCCGTGTGTATATCTGGATACACTAGACTGTATATATTTTAAGACAACATGTCAAGTAGTGTGCTATATACCGAACACCCCCGAATGCACTGATATATAGTGTACACTCAATAAGCTGCATGTATATCTGGATACACTAGACTGTATATATTTGAAGACACCACGTCAAGTAGTGTGCTAAATACCGTACACCCCCGAATGTACCAATATAGTGTAGACTCAATACACTGTGTGTATATCTGTATACACTAGACTGTATATATTTTAATACACCAGGTCAAGTGTACTGTATACTGTAGGTACACCCCGAATGCACCAATATATAGTGTACGCTCAATACGCTGCTTGTATACAGTATCTCACACAAGTGAGTACATTCCTCACATTTTTGTAAATATTTTATTATATCTTTTCATTTGACAACACTGAAGAAATGACACTTTGCTACAATGTAAAGTAGTGAGTGTACAGCTTGTATAACAGTGTAAATGTGCTGTCCCCTCAAAATAACTCAACACACGGCCATTAATGTCTAAAAAAAAAAAAAAAAGTGGCAAAAAAAGTGAGTACACCCCTAAGTGAAAATGTTGGGCCCAATTAGCCATTTTCCATCCCCGGTGTCAAGTGACACATTAGTGTTACAAGGTCTTAGGTGTGAATGGGGAGCAGGTGTGTTAAATTTGGTGTTATCGCTCTCACTCTCTCATACTGGTCACTGGAAGTTCAACATGCCACCTCATGGCAAAGAACTATTTGAGGATCTGAAAAAAAGAATTGTTGCTCTATATTAAGATGGTCTAGGCTATAAGAAGATTGCCAAGACCCTGAAACTGAGCTGCAGCACAGTGGCCAAGACCATGAAGTGGTTTAACAGGGCAGGTTCCACTCAGAACCGGCCTTGCCATGGTCGACCAAAGAAGTTGAGTGCACATGCTCAGAGTCATATCCTAAGGTTGTCTTGGGGAAATACATGTATGAGTGCTGCCAGCATTGCTAGAGAGGTTGAAGGGGTGGGGGGTCAGCCTGTCAGTGCTCAGACCACACGTCGCACACTGAATCAAATTGATCTACATAGCTTTCATCCCAGAAGGAAGTCTCTTCTATAGATAATGCACAAGAAACCCTGCAAACAGTTTGCTGACAAGCAGACTAAGGACATGGATGATTGGAACCATGCCCTGTGGTCTGATGAGACCAAGATAAACTTATTTGGTTCAGATGATGTCAAGCGTTTGTGGCAGCACCAGGTGAGGAGTACAAAGACAAGTGTGCCTTGGCTACAGTCAAGCATGGTGGTGGGAGTGTCATGGTCTGGGGCTGCATGAGTGCTGCCGACACTGGGGAGCTTCAGTTCATTAAGGGAACCATGAATGCCAACATGTACTGTGACATACTGTAGCAGAGCATGATCCCCTCCCTTCGGAGACTGGACCACAGGGCAGTATTCCAACATAATAGCGACCCCAAACACACCTCCAAGATGACCACTGACTTTCTAAAGAAGTTGAGGGTGAAGGTGATGGACTGGCCAAGCATGTCTCCAGACATAAACCCTATTGCGAATCTGTGGGGCATCCTCACGTGGAAGGTGGAGGAGCACAATGTCTCTAACATCCACCAGCTCCGTGATATTGTCATTGAGGAGTGGAAGAGGACTCCAGTGGCAACCTGTGAAGCTCTGGTGAACTCCATGCCCAAGAGGGTTAAGGCAGTGCTGGAAAATAATGGTGGCCACACAAAATATTGACACTTTGGGCCCAATTTGGACATTTTCCCTTAGAGGTGTACTCACTTTTGTTGCCAGCGGTTTAGAAATTAATGGCTGTGTATTGAGTTATTTTGAGGGGACAGCAAATTTACATTGTTGTACAAGCTGTACACTCACTACTTTACATTATAGCAAAGTGTAATTTCTTCAATGTTGTCACATGAAAAGATATGACAAAATATTTACAGAAATGTGAGGGTTGTACTCACTTTTGTGAGATACTGTATATATATATATATATATATATATACATACACTAGACTGTATATATTTTAAGACACCACGTGTACTATATAGTGTACACAGCCGAATTCACCGATATATAGTGTGCACTCAATACGCCGTGTGTGTGTATATATATATATATATATATATATATATATATATATATGCACTGCCTTTAGTGTATACTATATACAGCTAATGCAGTGTATATAGTATATAGAGTCCGTTTAGGCAGTGCAAGAACTACATACAGTACACTTGACGTAGTGTATTAAAATATATACAGCCTGATATATATATATATATATATATATATATATACACACACACTTGCACTGCATGACTATATACAGATAGCCCTATGTATATAGTATATATTTCTCTACACTAATCTGCCTGAACTAACTGACAGATATAAGGATAGATTGTAGATTTCTACCTATCTATCTATCTATCTATCTATCTATCTATCTATCTATCTATCTATCTAGTTAGCTATCTATTTTTTTTTCTTTTTTTTACATGTTATTATAAAGCTAGCTAGCTAAACTGCCTGTAATCAGGAACCTAAGCTCCCTCTCTAACACCGCTGACCGCCTTAAACACATTACATAGAGCCGCTGTACAAGTGGCTTTATATAGTGTGGGGCGTGGATTGAGGCTGCTGTCCAGTGATTGGCTAAAGGCACCCTGCCTTTAGCCAATCAAAGCTCTCACAGCAGGCTGCCCACTGATTGGCCAAAGCATTCAGGTCATGTGCATGCTTTGGCCAATCAGCGAGCGGCATTCCTCCACCATTGGAATGCATTATGGGGCGCGCAAAGTTCCCGCGTATGCCCCATAATGTTCGGAAAGACACGAACAAAGGAACACCTGATGTTCGAGTCCCTAATGTTTGCACTGCTCTAGTGACACTGGCACTGTTGTGGCAGCAATCATGAACACAGTTGCTGACTGCCCTGGCACTGATGACACTGCACTGATATGGTGACAATCAATAACATTATTGCTGACTGCACTGGGCTGGTCACATTGTCACTGGTGCGGCAGCAATAATAAACAGAGTTGCTGGCTGCACTGATCTGGTGACACTGGGACTGGCGTGGTGGTAATCAGGAACACTATTTCTGGCTTACACTGGTCTGGTGACACTGGGGCTGGTTTGTCAGCAATCAGGAACACTTTTGCTGGCTTACACTGGTCTGGTGAAAATGGGACTGGTGTGACAGTGATCAGGAAAACTGTTGTTGGCTTACACTGGTCTGATGACACTGAAACTGGTGTGGCAGGATCAGGAACACTGTTGATGGCTGTGGTGACACTAGCACTGGTGTGGCAGTGATTAGCAACACTGTTGCTGGTTTACACTGGTCTGGTGACACTGAGACTGGTGTGGCAGTGATCAGGTACACTGTTGCTGGCTTACACTGGTTTGGTGACACTGGGACTGGTATAGTGACAATCAGGAACATGGTTGCTAACATTTTGCTGGTTGCTATCTGATATGGTAGAGATCAGGAACACTGTTGCTGGGTTACACTGATCGGTTGCCTATCTCTGGGGAAACAATCTGGGAAAATGATTGCTTTGAGAGGAAACAGATCACTGACTGTTCTTTAAGAAAAAATTAGTAAATCAGATGACTGTAGACTGAACTTTCATCTGAATAAAACTGAACTTCTCTTAATTGGCCCCTTTTGGTCTGTTAATTATACCATTGAAAATGTCTTGTTATATCTGTACGGTATATCTTAAAAAACACTTGTTAATCCTGCTAGAAAACTTGTCAGCCGAGAACTTCAATGCTTTCTGCCTGTGCTGCATTCTTATCAGTTACAGATATCATAATTATCACTGAGAACTACAAAACCCATTCCCTCTTGTTATGAAGAAGAGTAGTGGGGGAGGTTTCTGTATTCTTTTCCTGTTTTTGTTGTCCTGATTTAGTACAGTGAGTGAATATTTTCACCCTAGGAAAAGAAGTTGCTGACAGGATCACCACGTGAAAATTAAGACCCCCATTCACGCTAGATTTTCTGCAGATTTTTGTCTTCAGATTTACCAAAACCATATAATATGAGGTCAAATCTTAAGAGTTTCAATTTGTGTGCAATCAGGCAGGCCCTTGCACTACATGGTTTTGGTAAATCTGAAGACATAATCTGCAGAAAATCTAATAGTGCGTATGGGGTATAAGGGAGAAAAAATAATGTATAACAGCCAAAATGTTTTTTATTTTATTTTTTTATTTTATTTGGATACAGTGAAGAGGGATTAAAATACATCTCAGGATTTTATTGCCATCCTTTTATCCTGTTTACCTGTATCACTGAGTGAAAAGAAAAATGAAAGAAAATCCCCAATTTTGGGTTGTCGCAAGTTGAGTAACTGATGAGAGATATTCCAATGGGAAGTTCTGCTGATCCTGGGGACAATCAGGGATTCCCTCACTTTGTAAGGATTTCCACGCACTTCCCGTTTTGGCTATGGAGCAGGAAGTGAAGAGAAATCTCCCTAATGGGACACGGATGGGGAAAAAAAAAACTGACAGGGGTTATAACTTTCCCATACTCTATCCAAAATGAAGAAAATTTCTTAAAAATTCTTAGATGTGATGGCTGCATTGGTTTTCTTTTGTGAAAACAGAGGGGAAAAGCCTAAACAAAGAAAACAAATGCAGCAACTACATTTAATGATAAATTACTACTGTGTTTTTATTTTTTGTGATATAAGCACAAAAAGACTAAAAATGTTGAAAACATGCTTTTTTTTAGTTTCTGTTTTAAAATTTTGCAAATAAGTAATTAAGACCAAAAATTATACTGCTATATTTCTTTGGTAAAAAATAACCCAAATTAATGTATATTATTTAGTCCGTGTGAAGGAGTCTACAAGTCATGCTATGCATCATTGAAAATATATCAGTCCTGAACAAATACCCCATAAATTACCCATTTTGGAAAGTAGACAGTCCAAGGTATT
Source organism: Glandirana rugosa (assembly GCA_018402905.1). Lineage (NCBI taxonomy): Eukaryota > Metazoa > Chordata > Amphibia > Anura > Ranidae > Glandirana > Glandirana rugosa. Next base: position 129,947 of record BLSH010362839.1, read on the forward strand.
TAGTAAGAGGCATGGAGAGCTTTTTGAAGTTGTAATGTTTTTCCACAATTCTTTGGAAAATGAAGATTAATTGATTTTTTTTAAGTAATTTCTCACACATGGCACAGGTATACTTGCAATTATCCCCCGAAACACATTCTGATACTGTTACTGAGAATGGGGATACCACATGCGTGAGACTTTTTAACAGCCTAGTCACATAGAGAGACCCAGCATCCAAGGAGCACCTTCGGTCATTCTAGGAGCATAAATCATGCATCTAATGTTAGTAAATATGAGCTGCGCTCAACCAAATTAGGTCTGATAGCAATATAAGAAATGCCCGCACAAAAATCAAATAATAGTTTACATGAACATCACTCAAGTGCAAATTAAGCAAAGTCCCCAAAGTCCACACTGTACTGGAGTTCCTCTACCTCATTCCCCTTTGACAACGTCTGTTTTGGACGAAACGTACATCAGGGAGGACGTGCTGATGTCATCGCCTACTGACTGAATCGATAGTGCCGGCCGGCGTTTTTTATTATTGAATTGTGATGTTATCTTCTACTTCATGTCAGTGCAATATTTTATTATAATAAGTTACAAGTCAAACAGGATTACACTATTTGAGGTTTATGTTTTTATGACATTCACGGATGAGTGGACCTGAGTTTGGCAATGTAGGAGATGGCACCACAGTGGTAGAGTTGAGCGAACACCTGGAAGTTCGGGTTCTGCTGGTCCGTCCGAACTTCGTGACAAAGTCCGGGTCCGGGTCCGGACGGAACCCGAACGATCGCACGGACAACGAACCCCATTGAAATCAATGGGGACCCGAACTTTTAGGCACAAAAATGGCTGTAGGAAAGTCCTGGAAAGCCCCAGAGGGCTGCAAAAGGAAGTAAAATGGGGGTAAGGGTAGGGCAAGTGGCCTACAAAAAAATGGGGACAGGGAAATAACTGTAAATATTTTTAAAAAAATAAAAACATAAAAAAAGCAAAAATGGAGGTGAATGTGGATCATCTTCAAACTGTGTCTGAAAAGTATTAATTAACGGTAGAAGCCATATAACTGTTCTAAAATCATCTTCAAACTAGGGCAAGTGCCCTACAAATAAATGGGGATAGGGAAAATAAATTAAAATCAAGTAAAATAACAGGAAGGGGGGTGGA
>BLSH010362839.1:190509-204454 GCA_018402905.1 Glandirana rugosa
TCAACTCTAGTGACAAGTGACTGGCAGTGGTCACTGAAGGGTGACGGGTGACTGGCGGTGGTCACTGATGGGTGATGGGTGACTGGCGGTGGTCACTGATGGGTGACTGGCAGTGGTCACTGATGGGTGACTGGCGGTGGTCACTGATAGGTGACGGGTGTCTGACAGTCGTCACTGATGGGTGACAGGTGTTTCGTGGTGGTCACTGATGTGTGACGGATGACTGGTGGTTGTCACTGATGGGTGACTGGCGGTGGTCACTGATGGGTGACGGGTGTCTGGCGGTGGTCACTGATGGGTGATGGGTGACTGTTGGTGGTCACTGATGGGTGTCAGGTGTCTGGCAGTGGTCGCTGATGGGTGACCGATGCCTGCCGGTGGTCACTGATGGGTAACGGGTGTCTGGCGGCAGTCACTGATGCGTGATGGATGACTGTTGGAGGTCACAGATGCGTGATGGGTGACTGGCGGTGGTCACTGATGGGTGACAGGTGACCGGCGGTGGTCACTGATAGGTGACGGGTGACTGATGGTGGTCACTGATGGGTGACGGGTGTCAGGGGGTGGTCACTGATGGGTGACAGGTGTCTGGTGGTGGTCACTGATGGGTGACTGGTCACAGTCACTGATGGGTGATGGGTGACTGGCGGTGGTCACTGATGGGTGGTGAGTGACAGGCCACAAGTGACTGGCCGTGGTCACTGATGGGTGACGGGTGACAGGCAACAGTCACTGATGGGTGACAGGCCATGGTCACTGATGGGTGATAGGTGACAGGCCACGGTCACTGTTGGGCAACGGGTGACAGGCCACAGTCACTCATGGGTGACACGCCACGGTCACTGACAGGTGCACTTTATAATGGCAGTCTGATGACAGGTGCACTTTATGATGACAGGTGCACTTTTTGGGGCCAGATGTGGGGACTATTGGGTGACAGTTGCAATGGGGGGGCAGGGTGCAGGTTTAACAGGTGCTTGGTGCTTTACACAGATCAGTAACTCACTGATCCTAGCTCTTCTCTCCTGACACTGGAAACTGTGTGAGGATAGAAGAGCTGGTAACAGTGAGTTACCGCTCTGTTTACATTACATGTGATCGGCTGTGAGTAGATGACAGCCGATCAAAAGGTAACAGCCGCCGATCAACGGCTGATACCAGTGTTGGTGACAGGCATGCACGCGCAGCGCACTCCTGGTCACGCGCATGCGCCGTGCGAATGGGGGAAGTATTAGTTTTGTTTAGTTTAGTTTTGATTCATTATTTACGTAAATTCATTTAGTTAGATTTGTTTCCTTTGTTTAATTTGTTTTCGCAATCCATTTTGTGTATTCGTTTTTTAATCGATTTGAAAAGTTTTTGAATCAATTTCGAATAGTTTTCAAATTTGAAAGGTTTTCAAATTCAAATTGTTTTCAAATTTGAATCATTTTCAAATTCAAGTCATTTTTGAATTGAACAGTTTTGGAATCCAAATAGTCTTCCAATTTTCAAGGAGAATTGGGTAGAGTGGAAAGTGGTTGAATTGAATGGAAAAAGATAGAATACAATAGAGGGGAATATAACAGAAAATTAAAGAATATGACGTGGTGGAGTGGAACAGAGCTGTTGTATTCTATTCTTTTGTTTTCTGTTATATTCTTTTCTAGTCTATTGTTTTTTTTTTCTATTCCTTTGTTTTCTATTCTATTTTGTTCTCTTTGGAAATTGGAAAACTATTCAAATTAGAGGACTTTTCGAATTCAAATTTGAAAACTATTCGAATTAGAAAAGTATTCGAAAATTATTTGAATCCGAATTTCGTCCAATTTTTTTTTTCATTATTTCGGATTTGTTTACTTAGTTTAAATGTGGTGCTATTGTAATTCAGAAATTTGGATACATCCGAATTTCCGAAAAACAAACATTTGTCAGAATTTTAATTCGGAACGAAACAAACTGCACATGTTTAATGGCTGCTTTAGGCCTCCAGCCTAGGCCTTATTGAACCGTCTGATGCCACCCGACATTCGGCCCGTGTGTTTTATTGTGTTTTGTGGCTTTATTCAATTTATCTTTATCCCATCCTTACAGGCCAGCCTTTTGTCAATTACATTTCCTTTCAGCCTAAAGGAAAAATCAATTTTTGCTAAAAATATTATATAACATACACAACTACAACACAAGGCAGTTTGTCACTTAATCACTTGCGGTCCGCCCCACGCACAGATACTGTGGCAGGGCGGCTGCTCTGTGCCAGATCACTTACCTAGTATGTGATCTGACACTTACGGGTCTGGGGAGTGCGCCACCGATGACCCGCTCCCACTGTGACTGAACACATTAGGAGCCAATCAGCAGGTCCAGCGGGACCCGCCGATCATTCGGGAGACAGGCAGAATGGGGGTCTGCCTATGTAAACAAGGCAGACCGCTGTTCTGTGAGAGGGGATCCGCTAAGCAGGAACACAGATCTCTGTCTTCCCCAAGTCAAAGCACCCCCACACACACACACAGTTAGCAAGCACTCCCTAGGAACACATTTAACCCTTTGATTGCCCCTAATGTTAAAGCGGTTGTCTACCCATTAAAAAATAAATAAATAAATAAAACCTGCAAGACAATAGCATAATGAGCTAGTATGCATGCATACTAGCTTATTATGAAATACTTACCTTGAAATGAAGATCTGACCGGGCTGCTCCGTCCCCTCTGAGGGAGCGGACATCTTCCCTCGGATCGGCGGTGTGACTGGCCGGAGCCACGAGACGTAACGCCGCAACATCTTAGAGAGAGAACATCTCCTAAACCGTACAGATTTAGGGGATATTCATTTTACCTACAGGTAAGCCTTATTATAAGCTTACCTGTAGGTAAAAGTACCAACATTGGGTAGCCAACCACTTTAACCCCTTCCCTGCCAGTGTCATTTGTACAGTGACAGTGCATATTTTAGCAATGTTTAGCACTCAATAGTATCAGGTACCCGATTTGTCCACCGCAATATCGCATTCCTGCTATAAGTCGCTGTTCGCCACCATTACTAGTACTGTAAACAAAATAAATAAAGAAAAAATAAAGAAAAATATCCCATAGTTTGTAGACGCTATACCTTTTGTGCAAACCAATCAATATACGCTTTTTGGGAATTTTTTTTACCAAAAATATGTAGCAAAATACATTCATTTTTTATGAAACCCTTTCAGAGCCTTTCAGATTTAAAAAAATGCCTAGGTTTTGTAAATGAAACACTGACAGTGATCCCCTTACTTAGCAAAGGCACCCGCCAAAGGTTCAGTTAGGGCTTGTTTTAGGATGGGGGCGCCAGACCACACCCTTCTTTTTTGCCCCCCCCCACTTCTCATAAGCCTCACCCCTTATAGATTCCATTCATTGTGTCAGGAGTATAAAGCCCAGCATCAGCAGATAAGGGTATACAGCATCAGCAGATAAGGTTATACAGCATCAGCAGATAGGGTTATACAGCAACACCAGATAGTGATATACAGCATCACCAGATAGGAGTATATACAGCATCAGCAGATAGGAGTATATATAGCATCAACAGATAGGGGTATACAGCATCACCACATAGGGGTATACAGGTTCACCGGATAGGGGTATATACAGCATCAGCAGATAGGTGTATGCAGCAACACCACATAGGGGTATACAGGTTCACCAGATAGGAGTATATACAACATCAGCAGATAGGTGTATGCAGCATCACCAGATAGGCGTATACAGCATCACCAGATAGGAGTATATACAGCATCAACAGATAGGAGTATACAGCATCACCACATAGGGGTATACAGGTTCACCAGATAGGGGTATATACAACATCAGCAGATAGGGGTATATACAGCATCACGAGACAGGGGTATACAGTAGCATCACCAGATAGGAGTATACAGCAGTATCACCAGATAGGAGTATACAGCAGCATCACCAGATAGGGGTATACAGTAATATCATCAGATAGGGGTATACAGCAGCATCACCAGATAGGAGTATACAGCAATATCTTCAGGTAGGGGTATACAGCAGCATCTCCAGATAGGAGTATACAGCAGCATCACCAGATAGGAGTATACAGCAGCATCACCAGATAGGGGCATACAGCAGCATCACCAGATATGGGTATACAGCAGCACCACCAGATAGGAGTACACAGCAGCATCACCAGATAGGAGTATACATCAGCATCACCAGACAGGAGTATACATCAGCATCACCAGACAGGAGTATACATCAGCATCACCAGACAGGAGTATACAGCAGCATCACCAGATAGGGGTATATACAGCAGCATCAGCAGACAGAAGTATACAGCAGCATCACCAGATAGGGGTATATACAGGAGCATCACCAGATAGGGGTATACAGCAGCATCACCAGATAGGGGTAAACAGCAGCATCATCAGATAGGGGTATACAGCAGCACCCAACCCCCCCCCACCGCAGGGCTCGCAGCACAGATAGCTACCCCCCCAAGGGCAGTCATACACTATGGAACACAGGCATAGCCTGACTTGTAGATCACAGCATTTACTGATCAGGGTACCTAAACAGCTATACTGTGTACTTCTGCAGAAGGTCACAAAACATCTACAGCCTATGCATGCTCCATCACATTATCTATCTAGCTGAAGGAGATCAGAACTGTTTTCATTGTCTTTCTACACCTCATTGCTGGCTGGAACCCCTGGGGAGGGTGGGTGGGTTTTTCAATAAGAACTAACATCACAACAACCCCCACACCCTAACACGGTACCCCCCCTCCCCGCGGGCTCCAGCCGACACTGCCATGTAGAGAGAGAGAGCAGTTCTGATCTCCTTCAGCTAGATAGGAACTAGTAATGTGATGGAACATGCATAGGCTGTGGAGGTGTTGTGACCAGAGACAAGGAGACATTCAGCAAGAGCTAACAAACCATACCCTGCGGGAGACGAACGGCGGTGATCACCCGCGGGGAGGGGGGGTGGAACCAGAGAGACACTGCAAATAAGTCATAGATATCAGCCTGCCAATGCTGCCTTACCTTAATATGGAGTAAGGTGAAGGCAGAACCGGGGCCACTCCGGGTCAGGCTCAGCACTGCCAGCTCCATGCCCATTCGCCACATCAGTGATCCGCTCCCCGCCTCACATCGCAGGGTCAATCAGTCAGTCTCTGCACTCTATTCTGACTCCACAGCACAACAGTGAGCCAGCCAGGAAACCGTTGATGCCAAAAAAGCACCGCCCAGTCACCCTCTGGTCCCGGCCAATAAAAATAAAGGGCAGGAGGCAGGGACAAATGAGCGCAGAGTGGCAAGTGTTCAGGGTGCATCGCTTGCTCCCCGAACACCACATGAACATGGGCAAATTAGCTTTCCAGCTTGCAATCAGCTGATTGCAAGCTGGGAAGCTTCCCATAGACCGGAAAATTTTAAAGTAACTTTGTTTGGGAAAAGCTTGGGGGGAGGCCCCAATGCACCCCTATTGACGAGCCACCACTGGCTTTTTCACATTTGCTTTGGTTTCTGAACAATGATCAATTCTTCAGACCAATCTTCAAAGCGCATTTGACAGGCAATGAGGAGGCATTGTACTGACTCCTCACTACTTATAATTCCTGCTGTGGAGCAAAGCATTGTAGCCATGGCATGGGTACACCACAGACCTCTGCCTCTACAGGTATAATTTACATTGATAGGGAATTTTACAATTTTACTTATCACAACAAGGGTCATATAATTATGCAGCATAACAGCTGCACAAACTCATATTATCAATTTTATAGATAGATGGGGTCCTCTTAAAGAGGAACTTCACCCTTCCTAGCAATTGTTTTTATTCCTTGGTAATTGTAAGTGAAAAAAGTCATACTTACTAGTCCATACAATGTCCTATTTCAGCTCAAAGTTATTATTATTTTTTTTGGGGGGGGGGGGGGTTCTGCTTCCTTTCTGCCATCTTGGATCAATTTCCAAGGTGGAGACATTCTGTGGGTCTATAGGACCCGTTGGAGACTTGCGGCATGTTTGTGCATGCACAAAATCCCTTTAAAACCCTCCACACATGCACTGGAATATTGTTGGTCTTTGACAGGTCCTGTAGACCAGTGTAACATATGCGTAGACTAAGCACAGTATACGTCTTCCTTGTTTAGGTTAGGGTGGCGGAAATAATAACTATAAAAAAGGTGATTTTTTTTTCCAATTTCTTAAGAGGAAGGGGTAAGACATTATAGGAGAGGAAGTGATTTTTACGGGCAAAAGTTCTGCTATACATATAAACCACATTTTTGTTACATGGTCAAATAACTGATTGTCACCATCCATACCAAACAATGGTTCATAAACCCACACAGCAGCTCCTTTCCCTGCAGAAAAATAAATGTATCATATTATTCACCATTGCTCTACAATGTAATTATTCTTTTTCAGAATGAATTGAACATATCATATCTCTGTGTGTTTTCATTTTTTTTTTGTTTGTTTGCTTGATTGTTTATTTGGTTCATCTCTCTCTGTAGCCCTGATGTTCAGTACACTCACAATATACTCATTATGTGCAAACAGCAATGCACAATGAACATGTAAATTATATTTCTCTTAATGCTTGAAACCATAGAAACCTTTTAGAGACATAACCTTTATTCATTGTTTTAGGAGACACACTGTGATGTGATAGGTTGCACCAGTTCCTGCATTATCCAGTTCATTTTCCAGCAAAACACGCTTTGGAATAGATTGTGTGTTGCTCATATCCTCCTTTTTTAATGATTTTGAGGAACCTTGTTATATAAAACAGTTTTAAAGTATAAAGGGTATTGTAAGGAGAGCCGATCCTCCCAGTAGGGTTTTCAAAGGGGATAGAGTGGGAGTCTTCCTTTATATTAAATTAGAGCAGACCTAGATACTTCAAGACTATACTCTCCGCTCTTTTTCTTCTTTGAATGCTGTGTACTGAGGGGGCACTTGTGGGGGTACACTCGCAAGCTGGGTTGTGTGTGTCCATAGACACACACAGCGCACCATGGCCATGCCCTCAACTCTCTCCTGACAGAATTTGACTGACAGTTGCAGGGGTCAATGGATGCCGCTGCTCTCAATGTGTCCTGTGAGAAGAGGAAGAGAGCGCAGCACTGCTGCAGATGGGCACGTCACTGAATCAAGAGAGGACTTAAGGAAAGTGTTAAGAGGTGGGGAAGGAACAAGTAGTGGGGTATTTTTTACCTTAATACTTCATCCACCAGACATCCTCCATGGTTAACCCATCTTGGCTAAACTTTCCCAAAGGCTTATTCTGTTAGGCAGACTCTAAGGGGTTGATTTACTAAAGGCAAATAGACTGTGCACTTTGCAAAGGGCAGTTGAACTCTGCAAGTGCAGTTGCTCCAGAGCTTAGTAAATATGGGAAAGCTTAATTTTGCAAAAAGTACCCAATTACGTGCAAGGAAAATAAACGGGTTGCATTTTAGCCTGCACATGATTGAATGATGGAAGTTAGCATAGCATTACCAAGCTGCGGAGCAACTGCTCTGGCAGAGTGCAACTGCACTTTGCAGCCTGTTTACATCTAGTAATGGCACCCTTATACAGTACCATCCTACCTGTCACATTCGTCGGATTAGCCGCAAGATCACTTTTATCGGGGGCGGGAGAGGGGGCCCCCCTCCCACCGCACTCAGGTGATCTACACCACTTACCGGACCCACCGGTAGTAGCAGACATGGTCCGATCCTCTCGCCGCAATGTCTGGATGCCGACTGATGGTAAAATGGCCCCCAGTCGGCTCCATAACACTGCAGGGTGGAAGCGATGTCAAACGTCACTTCCGCCAAAAGCTCTTAAAGGAGACTTTTTGTTGTGTCATTTTGTCTTTTCTTTTCTTTTTTTTTTTTGTTGCATGTAAGTGTAAATATGGGATCTGAGGTCTTTTTGACCCCAGATCTCATATTTAAGAGGTCCTGGCATGCTTTTTGCTATTACAAGGAATGCAATAGAAATAAAAGTGATCAAAATATTTTTTTTTTTAAAAGGACAGTGTAAAAATAAAAAATAAAAAGTAAAATAAATAAGAAAAAAAAGAAAATTAAAGCGCCCCGTCCCACTGAGCTTGCGTACAGAAGCGAACACATATGTAAGTCATGCCCGTATATGAAAATGGGGTTCAAACAACATATGTGAGGTATCGTCACGATCGTTAGAGCAAGAGCAATCATTTTAGCACTACACCTACTCTGTAATTTAAAACTGGTAACCTGTAGAAATTTTTAAACACCGCCAATGGAGATTTTTAAGTGCCAAAGTTTGTCGCCATTCCACTAGCGGGCACAATTTTGAAGCACGACATGTTGTGTATCAATGTACTCTGTGTAGCATTATCTTTCACAATATGGTAAAAAATTGGGCTAACTTTACTGTTGTCTTAATTTTTAACTCAAAGTGATTTCTTTTTCCAAAAAAGGCGCTTGTAAGACTGCTGCGCAAATACGGTGTGACGTAAAGTATTGCAATGACCGCCATTTTATTCTCTAAGGTGTTAAAAATATATATATAATGTTTGGGGGTTTTAAGTAATTTTCTAGCAAAAAAAATGATTTTAACTTCTAAAAACCGAATCTCAAAAAGAAGGTTGGTCCATAACCATTTGCCGACCGCCGATCGGCGATTGACGGCGGCAAAGTGGCTCTGTAACGCGGATCGCCGTCATATGACGGCGGCCGCGAGATCGCGCCTAGTGTGTTCGGGGAGGGCCAGGGAGTGGGTGCGGCGGCTTCGATTGCCGCCGGCTACCCGCGATGGCCCCCCCGGAGTGAAGGAAAGGAGGTCCGTGTATGTAAACACGGACCTCCGTTCTGTGAAGGGGGAAGGGCTGTGATCACAGCCTTCCTGTATACGAAGGCTGTGACTACTTCCCTTCTCCAGCTAGGACAGTCCCCCCCCCAGTTAGAACACGCCCAGGGAACATAGTTAACCCTTAGAGCGCCCCCTGCAGGTTAACCCCTTCATTGCCAATGGCATTTACACAGTAATCAGTGCATTTTTATAGCACTGATCGCTGTATAAATGCCAATGGTCCCAAAAAAGTGTCAAAATGCTCCGACATGTCCGCTGAAATATCGCAGTACCGCTAAAAATCGCAGATCGCCGCCATTACTAGTAAAAAATTAAAAAAAATAAAAACCCCAAAAATGAATTCTCATCGTCCGTAAACGCGACCACTTTTGCGCAAACCAATCAATTAACGCCGATTGCGATTTTCTTTATTGCACATATGAGGAAGAATATAAATCGGCCAAAAACGGTGAAAAAAATGTGTTTTTTATATTTTTTTTTTGGATTTGTATTTTAGCAAAAAGTAAGAAATGTGTTTTTTTGCAAAATTGTTGCTCTTCTTTTGTTTATAGCGGCGATCAGAAATGATGCAGAGGGGATCAAATACCACCAAAAGAAAGCTCTATTTGTGGGAAAAAAAGGACACAAATTTTGTTTGGGTACAACCTCGCATGACCGCGCAATTGTCAGTTAAAGCGACGCAGCGCCCAATCGCAAAAAGGGCTCCGGTCCTAAAGCTGGAAATCCTTCCAGGGCTGAAGTGGTTAAGTGATTAAGAGGTGGTATCTGTCGGACGCATTTTTTTCTTCTTCATACCTTTGAGGCATCCCTCCTATATATGTATACATATCATGGCACCTTTTGCTTGAAAACTGTTGAAAAATGTCTGTGCTTATGTAGCGTTGCCCTCTTGAGGGTCGCAAGATAAGTCAACCCCCCCCCCAGTTTCCCCGACTCTGGAAGTCCTCCACCACTTCTGACACACTGGGTTCACTCATAGTGTTAGTTCCCCTTTAAGACAAGGTGCTGAAATACACAAGATTGAGAAAATCAATAGTTTTTACTCAAAGTATATAGTTTAGAAGGAACTTTGACTCAACAGGGTACATCAAATGAGTCTCACAACTGAAGAAAGGTTAAACACAAGTGAATGACAGCGTATATTACTTATGACTCAATAGATTCAACCAGTAGGTATATAAACAGGTCAGTATACTGTGCATGAGAGTAGGGCACAGGAGAGCAGGGGAATGACTCCTGAAGTGTCAGACCACTTTCTACTGCTCACTCACTTGACACCAGCAAACAGTAGATAAACAAGTATAAAACCGGCAAACAGTAGATAAACTAATACAACACCAGAATTACAAATGCAATTATATTCAGCCTGCTCTAAGGGTGAGAGTTCTTTGGTGAATGCAGCTTTACACACTCTAGCAAAGTAGTATAAACTCACTAAGTGGGGAGGGAAAGAGAATGGATAGTATGTTCAATGTTTGCTTGACAGTTCAGATGATCTTCAGCTAACTTTTGTTGATTAAATGGTATATAACAAGCAAAGGCTGATGTAACAAAGTAAATTCCAAGGAAATGTACTGTAATTGTATAAGGCACTCCTTCTGCAGCAGAACAAGGAAAGCTTCACAGTGATCACTGACTTTAAGCTGTAGAACTACAAATAGCAACAACCCAATATAGAGTATGAATGCTTTAATTCTTCTTCTTTTCCCAAAGTTAAGAACTAGGCCTTGAATACTAGTAAGTGTAAAGAATCAGGCTGTATGTGCACAGTGTCTGTTAGGATGGGTTTTCACCCACTCACCACACAGTAACAGAAGATGCAAATGATGAATCCACCACTGAGGATGATGATGAGGATGGAGATGATGATTATGTTGATCATGCTAGTCTCTGGCTCCTAGGATCGGCCCCCAACCACCTCTCACCGCGGTTCTCCCAGATCAATCGTCCATGTGGGATGTAGGGATCAGGAACAGGCCCCGATTGATGAAGGGCAGGTCTTTCAGGCTGCTTGCTGAAGTCCTGCAGGATCTCTGAGTTGATCAGTCTATGAGAGCAGGCCATGATTCAGCCACTTCAACAACAGACTTCCTGCTTCCTCAGCCTCTGCATAAATAATCTCTCCCACGAGGCACCTCTTCTACCAGAAACCCTCCTCTGCTGCACAGCCTAATGGAAGATGTAGTTCTACTGCAGTACAGCAAGGGGGCAAATACTCACAAGCAAACTACAACCCCCAGAGTGCATCTCTCGTTACTGTTAGAGTCACAGATCAATAAACTGGCACTAGGGGAAACAGCTGCATTAAACCTAAGGGCAGAAACATCTCTGTTGCCCGAGAGTGTGCATACCCAGCTCCTGGCTACACTCTCCCCCCACTTAAAGTCTTTGGTACCCAAATACTCAGGGATTTTTAACTACTACTTAAGGAAGAAATACAGTTAGTTAACTTAATCAGCATTTAAATTAAAAAAATACCGGCAAACATCTGGATATTGCTTAAACCACTTATATACATTCTCAGTTAGTTTGTAATCAGTTTTCTGACAGGCAAGGGCAATAGCCGTGTCCCACCCAGTAGTGTCAGAGGCCATGTTGAGGTCACCTTTTGCCCAATTGATGACAACAGGATCAGGTATATCATCTGGCCTTCGAATGGTGGGAATCAATCTGTCAGTGTTATCCCCCAATGTATAATAAGTAAGTCTTCTGGGAGGGTGGATGTTTCTTCTTAGCTGAATAGGAGAACTGGGTTCCTGCTTTGTTACAGCACTACTTTCAAGGCTACCTAAGGAGGTAGAGTCCCTGTCCTGTTTCACTTCAGCAGTGGAATTTCTCTCTGGACTGGATGTAGGGGCGATTCCCCTGTCTGAACTGACTGAAGAAGTGATCTGCCCCTCAGGACTCGCTATAGGAGTAAAGTTACTTTCTGGGCCCGTGACTTAGGACTCTTTCCAGAACTTGCTATTGGAGTAAGACTCTTTTCAAGACTTGTTATTGGAGTGGAATTTCTTCCAGGGCTGGTTACTGAGGTGGAATTGTTCTTAGGACTGGTTACTGGAGTAAGAATCTCATGCCTAAAAGACGCATGGTTCAACAGGAATATCAGAGTCTAATCCTTCTCTCCTGTTCTCTTCCTCTTTTGACAACACTGTTCCCTTTGCAGAATGATCAGCCGGTCCTACCACAGGTAAACATTCATCAATGAAACTAATCAAGTCGCCTCGTTCAAGACTTGAAACTGGCCTGGCACTCCCACTTGGAAGAGCATCTCTTCTTTTAATTAGTGGTGGAGCATTCCTCTTTTTTTCAAAAGAACTTTGTGATCCTTTCACCTCTCTCATTGGTGTTGGCCTTCTGAACCAAGGTCTGACCTTTGTCTCAGGAATAACAATGGGAGCCCACAGCCAAGAGGGTACCACCTCTTCATCTTCACTGTCATCTTGAACCAGCCTGGCAGGTCTAGCAGGAAGCTTCTGATGAGATTGAGTCCTGGGAGGACCTGGATCCAAAGGAGGTGCAGGGGAACAAGGAGGTACCCAAACTGCATCTGACAAAGGAAGTAGATGATCACAATGCCACATCTTAAGGGGTCCTGTCTGTCCTCCTGGCTTGATCTGGTAGACTGGCAACCCTGGAAGCTGTTTACAAATGACATAGGGTTGAGGCCTCCAATGGTCAGCCACTTTGTGTTTGCCTTGTACACCTAAGTTCTTCAACAACACTTTGTCCCCAGGTTGGAGATCTTGTACTTTTAATTTGAGATCAAAATGCTTTTTATTCCTCAATTCTCAGGTAGTAGCATGTTGCATAGCCTTATCATACGCCTGCTTCAAGTTCTTCCACAACCAATCTACATAACCCTTGTGAGAAGTCAAAGAGGTATCATCTGCAGAAGTTCCAAAAACCAGATCAATTGGTAGTCTAGCTTCTCCTCCGAACATGAGGTGATATAGTGAGTATCCAGTTGCATCACTCACAGTACTGTTATAAGCATGTACCATGGTGGCAATATGATTTCCCCAGTGTTGCTTCTTCTCAGTAGGCAAGGTCCCCAACATATTCAGCAGAGTCCTGTTGAATCTCTGAGGGTCCCCTTGTGGGTAATAAGGAGTGGTCCAAGACTTTTTTATGCCTAATGACTTGCGCAACTGACGTATGAGCCGGCTTTCAAAATCTCTCTCCTGATCAGAACGGATTCGAACAGGCAACCCATAATTAACAAATAATTTCTCCACCAGTACCTTTGCCACCGTAGTTGCTTGCTGATCTTTCATTGGATAGGCCTGAGCATATCAGATCAGTCACCACCAAGATATTGCCTCTTCCACCTTTATCTGGTTCCAGGCACAGGAAGTCAATGCATACCAACTCCATGGGGCCCTGACTCTGTAAATGCTCCACAGGGGCAGCTCAAACTGGAAGAGTTTTCCTCTAAATGCAAGGTAGGCAGGAACGACAGTAGTCCTCTATTTCTCTTCTAATATCAGGCCAATAAAACCTATCTCTGACTAGGCAAAAGGTTCTCTCTATGCCTAAATGCCCGTGTTCATCATGTAAAACACCAGGACTGAGGTACAATGTTTTTCCGGGTGGAATAATTGCCAGGTCTCCTCAAACTCATCACCAGGGCCCCTTCTGTACAGCAGACCATCCCTCAGTTGTAACAGACTCCATTCTTGATGTAAGTATTTTAGCATGTACTATTGAGCTCTTCAACAACATGGGATCTTGTTGTGCCAAGGCTTGAAGGGCTACATGATAGTGTTGAGCGAACCCGGACTGTAAAGTTTTTGCTATCTTTCTGATGGGTTTGTTTTGTTTTTTCAGCCTAATGATGGCTTGCTTCACTTATAGTGACAGCTCTTTGGATCTCATATTGAGAGTTGACAGCAACAGATTCCAAATGCAAATAGCACACTTGAAATGAACTCTGGACTAGTGTTGAGCGAACCCGAACTGTAAAGTTTGAGTCCGTACCGAACTTTTGGGTGTCCGGGACCCGGACCCGAACCCGGACTTATCAAAAAAAGTCCGGGTTCGGGTCCGGGGTTCTGGTAATTTTACTAAAAGTTCTGAAAATTGCTGTAAAAAAGTCCTGGAAAGTCCTAGAGG
>BLSH010362839.1:204464-237642 GCA_018402905.1 Glandirana rugosa
GGAGATCCTGAAAGGTCCGTCCGGGGTTCTGGTAATTTTACTAAAAGTTCTGAAAATTGCTGTAAAAAAGTCCTGGAAAGTCCTAGAGGTCTGCAAAAGGAAGGAAAATTGGGTTAAGGGTGGAACAAGTGCCCTACAAAGAACTGGGGACAAGGAAATAACTTTAAATATTTAAAGAAAAATAAAAACATAAAAAAACAAAAATGGAGGTGGATGTGGACCATCTTCAAACTGTGTGTGAAAAGTATTAATTAACGGTAGAAGCCATATCACTGTTCTAAAATCATCTTCAAACTGTGTGAAAAAAGTATAAATTAGCCGGGAGAACCCATATCACTGTTCTACAATCATCTGGAAACTGGGTGTTAAACTTAAATTAAAACCGGGAGAACCCATATCACTGTTCTAAAATCATCTGAAAACTGTGTGTTAAACTTAAATTAAAACCGGGAGAACCCATGTCACTGTTCTAAAATCATCTGGAAACTGTGTGTGAAACTATCGCAGAGCGAAGCCATATCCCTGTTCTAAAATCATCTAAAAACTGTGTGTGAAAATATATCAAAGCGAAGCCATATCCCTGTTCTTCTCTTTGCTATATTTTCACACACAGTTTTTAGATGATTTTAGAACAGGGATATGGCTTTTCTCTGATATATTTTCCCGTGACAGCGGGAAATGGGCTTGCACAGAACTAGGAATCTCAGGATCTAGGGGCAATATTTGGGATTTGTCCGAATTAATCTGTAAACCCGAGTCCGCTCTGAAGCTTTTAATAAGCTCCAAAGGCGCCATAAGGGAAGGGCCAGTATCTTCCAGTTTCAGTCAAGGGGCCCGATCGCAAGCCTTTAATCTGTAGGTGAACCCTAATGGCTATCGCCAATGGTTTAACTGCAAGGGCATATAACAAAGGGGATAGCGGGCATCCCTGGCGCGTGCCCCTAGATACTGAAAAGGAATCGGATGTCTTACCATTTACCAGAACTCTAGCTATGGGAGACTGATACAAGAGTTGGATCCATGTTATGAAATTAGGGCCAAAGCCGTATCTGTAACTGTCCTTTCCCGGTTTGGGAATCAGGAAGATCAAC
Source organism: Glandirana rugosa (assembly GCA_018402905.1). NCBI lineage: Eukaryota > Metazoa > Chordata > Amphibia > Anura > Ranidae > Glandirana > Glandirana rugosa. The sequence goes on from BLSH010362839.1 coordinate 205,556, forward strand.
GCCTCCTTCATGGAGTCAGGGAGTGTGGATGTGTCAAATATGTGTTTATAAAGTTTGTAAAGCTTTGGCGCTAGTAGGGACTTCAAGTGGATGTAGAATTCCAAGGGCAGGCCATCTGTGCCAGGAGCCTTGGACGTGGCCATTTGTGTTATAGCCTCTTCTATGTCATCCAAAAAGAGTGGTGCCTCTAGTTCCTGTGCTTGGGCCTGAGTCAAGGAGGGGAATTGAACAGGTTGCAGAAAGGAGGCAAGGTCTTCCTGTGTGTAGCGTGCCGTGGAGGTATATAGGGTCGCAAAGAATATGCCAAATGTATCAGCCACCTGTGTTGGGTCAGTAATTAGCCCCCCCCCGAGGGATCGGTAAGAGACACAACCACAGGTGGTCTGTGGTCTAAGTGGGTGAGGTAAGCTAGTAGCCTGCCAGCCCGCTCCCCATGCTCATATGTGCATTGCTTGGAAAAGAATATATGGCGTTTGGCTTTCTCAAAGTGTAAATGGTTAACCAAGCGATGTTGTTCCCTCATAAGGGAGATATTATCCGGGGAGGAATCTAGTTGGTAAGACCGTTCCAGGGAGTCCAGGTGGGCCTCTGCCTGCTGTAGTACTAGTTTAGAAGAGTTTTTGTATCTGGAGATGTGTGTGGCCAAGATTCGTTTTACATGTTTCTTAAACGTTTCCCAAACCGTTCCCAGTGATGTGGACCCCTCATTGGTCTGAAAAAAGAATGCCAATTCATCCTGAATTGTGTCTATATTAGGTAATATCGACAACCAGAAGGGGTTCAACCTCCAATTTTGGGAAGAGGTGGGGTTTGCACATTGAGCGTCATCCAGTAGGGTGAATGATCCGACAATACCCGAGACCCGAATCCCACCTCCAGCAGACGCGGTAATAATGAGGAAGAGACAAAAATATAGTCTATACGCGACATGGTGGAGTGGGATGTGGAGAAGCACGAGTAAGCACGGGAGGAGGGGAACTTATGTCTCCAAGTGTCCACCAGTGCAAACTCGTGCATGACCCTTCCAAACCGTGTGAGACCCGGCAAAGCAGCACCAAGGACGTCCCGGGTCACCTTGTCCATGGTGGGATCCGCCACCATGTTGAAATCTCCCAGCCAAATGGCGGGGACAACAGGGTGCTGTGCCAAAAAGTCCAACCCCTCAGTGATGAGAGTGAATTGGAAGGGGGAAGGCACATAATAAGCAAGTATTAGAGTTTCCAACCCATGTATCAATGCATGCATAAAGATATACCTGCCCCTGGGATCCGTCCGCAATGTTAATAGTTGAAATTGTACATGTTTAGCGATAAGGACCGCCACTCCGCTGGAGTGGGGGCTATATGGAGCTTGATACACCCATCCCACCCAGGGTTTTTTTAAAGTAAGTTGCAATTGACCGGTCAGGTGCGTTTCTAAGAGTACAATTATATCTGCCCGTAGTGATTTTATATGGGATAGGACAGCTGTACGTTTGGGCCTAGCACGCAATCCCCTTACATTCCATGTCACCAGTCTAAGCGGAGCCATAGGAGAGCGTGTGTAGGGAACAGAAGCGGGCGGACACCCAGGAGCAGAGTTGTGAAAACTGTAATCCCAGCGTGGGGGCATAGGGCGCCGCCGAGCGGTAGCCCCCCGTCTCCAGACAGCCTCCCCCCGCAGGTAAAAGAAAACTCAAGCATGACAATGGCAATGCAATAATATATAATCTCCCAAATGTTCATGATGCTGCCGAAATAGCACACAGATAATGTTAGCTGTATAGTAACTTCTGTACATAAGCTGGATTGCAGGTGCAGTTCGCAGCGCCCCGGGGACACCCAGAGCGAAACAACACTTCGGAAAAACGTGCAAAACATAACAACTAAAGAAAAAAGGTTTGGCATAGAAACCCATACTAAACAGGCTCTGGTCCAGCTGAAAAACATACACCCCACATTCATATAGTTCAAGTCATGGGGGGTGCTGGCCAGGGAAACTCGGCTTGTATAACGTTGCAATTGGTAATGATTGAACAAAGTTGTCATACTGCAGCAACACATCGTGGGACGATCATTCTCTGCAAAACAGGCATTGGCGAAGGAAGCTCAGTATTGAAGAGCAGTCTGTCCGTGACACACAATGCAGAGTGTGTATGAAAGGATAGTTTGGGGGTCTGGGGGTGTCCGCAGCAAAACCGTGGGAAAGCCCTCCAGTCCCTCATCTGAGCACGGGAAACGGGGGAGGGGGATAACACTCATGAGAAAAAAGTTTGTACGGTAAACGGTCCATTCTTTGGCATTTTTTGGAGGAGGATAGCCTATTTAACGTTGGCAGAATACTTACAGTTAGATGCAAGGAAATGATGGCCAGAGAGAGATCCCTTGCAGTGTAGCCCGGCTAAAGTTGCCCGGGTGCAGGCATCAATCATGCTGGATTACCATGAGGGACATTGCGACGCTCCAGCCAGGCAATGACCGACTCAGGATCTTCAAAAAAATGCACCCGGTCGTCTCCCACAACTCTCAATCTGGCTAGATAAAGCATCACATATTTAAGATTCTTGACCCGAAGGCGTCGTTTGTAAACTGAGCTAGGCGACGCTGGACCTCTGCTGAGAAGTCTGGATATACCGACACATGGCCACTGCGGAGCGGTATGTTGCCCTTCAAATGAGTAAGCCGGAGTACCGCGTCACGATCTCTGTAGTTTAACAGCTTGGCAATGAAGGTGCGTGGAGGAGCACTGCTAGGGGGAGGTTTGGCCATGCGGTGCGCACGTTCTACCACGAATGTGGCAGAGAAGGCCTCCTTCCCGTATGTAGTAATCAATAATTGTTCCAAAAAAGTGGGGGGATCTGTGCCCTCTGCACCCTCCGGCAGACCAACCAGGCGCAGGTTACAGCGTCTCAGCCGATTCTCCATATCGTCTTGTTTCTGTACCAGACTATGGAGCTGGTGCTGGATCTGCTCCGTGAGGTGAGTCCGAAAGCCAAAATTGGGTAGGATTTTCACAGGATATCGCCATTCAGGAGTATTGCACGGAGGAGCTCTAAGTCAAGACTCCCTACGCCATGCTGCTTCAGGCCACGCCCCCATGTTGAAACTATTTTACTACCAAAATAATATGTTAATAATAGATCAGTACAACATAAATCAAAGCTAATTAAGTTCCAAACTACAAACTTGCAACTAACAACAAAAATAATCCACCAATAATTCAGTTTAGGATGAAATGTTATATATGATTATTCCATATCTATTTTGTGTAGCTGTTTGAATTGCATCAGCCTCCAAATCTTATCAACTTGCAAGTTCTGAGCTAGTCATAAAAAAGCTTTTCCGCTATAGTGACATCAGGGAAGTCTTTATGCCAAGCTTTACCTTGGCAAATTTCAGATTAAGCAGTTGATAAAGATAACATATTGAGTAGGAACCTTACGGCTTGATCCACCACCGATAACATAAATAGATGTTTTTCTGTGTAGCAGGTCTTGATATTTTCCACAAGCTCATGGTAGTGGAATACATGGTGAGGAGGTAGGTGAATCTTAAACGCTAGTTATGAGTAAGATTTTAATTTGAGTGTCCTTGTGGAATGGAAATTACACTCATGTCAGGCCTTTAGATTACCAACTGTAAAAAAGCTTTATATTCCATATTTTGGTTGAAATAAGGGGGTACCATGGATTGGAAGGTATCAATTAATGGATGAGGGGACACCTAACTGCTCCCACATTTCCCTCGAGATGACCAATGTGTCTAAAATAGGCAAATTATGCTGAAGTTCTCACAGGAACACATTCTATTTACTGTGTAATAGTGCCAGAAGGTTGAAAGAAAGCACCATCTCTGCTTCCAAGGCATGGTTTGTGAAAGTCAAGTTTGATGCACATTGTTTGTTTGTTAAGGGCTAAACTGTGGTGTGTGTGTGTCTAAATATGTACACAGATCAGCTCAGGAGTGAGCCTGCAAGTGCGCCACCATAAGAAGTGCCTTTTTATGGTGGCAATCCTAGAAGAGGTGGAACCAAGAGCACTGGTAGAGGACCCCAGAAAAGGAGGTTTGGGGCCGCTCAGGGCAAGTAAGTGTAAACATGCTTGTTATTTTATTTAAAAAAAAAAAAACAGACTTTAAAACCACAGTCTAACCCCAGCCTTTTTTTTCTAGTTGTGGATAAAGTTAAGAAAAGTTGTTTGTAACTGCACCAGGGAGATTTTCCCTCATTGTTCCTATGATGCCCATGCAAAAATGATGAGTGCAGATGTCACCAGGACAAAAATGAACGGACAGCAATAAATACATTTTCAGATTATTATTATGCAGGATTTATATAGCGCCAACAGTTTATGCAGTTTATATATTGATAAATAGATTCCTTTTATTGTCAGATTTGACAAATAGAAGGCCTTCTTTAGACTAAATTGGCAACTAAACTCAAGCTAGAAAAAAAATATCCAAAACTGGAGGCTTATTTGCCCACATACCTGGAAATTCAGCTTGTTGCTTCCATTTTATTCTGTAGGTCTTATCATTATAGAGTTGCTGTTCTTCTTCACTTAACTTAGCCCACTCTATTACCAGGTGTATACTAATGTCTTTGAAGTTGGCCATTTTGACACTTTTTTGAGACCAATGGCATTTATACAGCTATCAGAAATTTAAATATCCACTGATTACTGTATAAATGTCATGAGCAGTGAAGGGGTTAACCTGCAGGGGGAGATCTAGGAGTTAACCGTGTTCCCTAGGCGTGTTCTAACTGTGGGGGGTGGGGGGGCAGGGCTGTTATGGATATAAGAGATCTAACTGATCCCAGTGACAGGGATCAGTAGATCTCCTATGTCCCCACTGACAGAGCAGGGAACCACCGTGTTTACATCGGCGGTTCCCCGTTCTTCTGCTGTAGCCACTTGTCGCGGCTTGCCGGCAGACATCGGGTCCGTCCGAGCCACGGGCACACACCTCCTGAGTATGGCGGGCACACGCGCCCCCTAGCGCCCACTCCACAAATCGCTGTTTATTTACAGCGATTCGCGGGACGCATCCGCACTGCCACAGTAAATATACTGCGCATGGTGTGGAAGCGGGTAAACTAACAAGAAGGTCCAAAATTGCTTGTGATATCCCTTAGGCTGTGTTCACACTGGAGATTGCAGTGGCTCTCAGCAGGAGTCCGGTGCATCTCCATTCACTGTTTCAGGTCTGATTTTAGCCCAAATTGTGGGCTTAATTCAGACCTGAAATGTGCCAAAACACGCACAGGGCTTCAGTGCAATTCGCACTGGAGCCACTGCAGAGATGTGTGAACCTGCTCCATAGAGCCGGTCATCCAAACCGTATCCAATTTGCATAGGTGTGAATCCAGCCTGGATGTCATCCAGAAATAACATTAGCCTAGTAAAATTAGAGAAAGGCCTTATAGCAAAATCCCATTTATTAAAATTATATCTTAAAAACAGTCCATACACTTACATATTCCCCTATTCATCCAAGCAGTATTAAACTCAAAACCAAAAATGTAATATATTGCCATTTACAATCATTAGATGTGGTGGCTGTATTTGTTTTCTTTTTTTAGGTTTTTTTCCCCTCTGCTTTCACCTGGTGATCTGGCCAGTAACACACCTCTTGTATTAGAGTTCCTGAGCTCTGAATGAATGAGCACAGGGGGGCATATTAGGACAGCAGCATTTTTAGTCTGGTGGGAAGGGAGTGGAGTATTAGATGGACTAGCAGATTTACAGACATGAACAAATTGAAGCCAAACTCCAGCTAATACTTTATAAGCTGTTAAAAATTTTTTTTTTTTCCTTTTGCAAGAGAGCTTGTTCTTTTGGGAAGACAACAGACTTACTAGCTGGATCACCAGATGAAAATAAAAGAAAGCCTAAGGCTCAGTCCACACCTATTCGGTTTTTTGGTGCTTTTTGCAAAAACCCACTACAGTGCATTTGATATGGTTTCCTATGGGACATGTTCACATCTATGCTTTTTTTAACTGCTTGCTGCATTTTTTAATAAGACCAGATACTGTTTTAAACGCAAAATGGTGCATATCTGGTTCAATAAACTTAAATGGAGAGGCTGCAGAAAAGCATGTAGTGCGTTTTTGCTGTGATTTTGCAGCAATTTTACGGCGATTTTACATCGATTTGCATTTTGTGTTTCTTAATCTGCCTGACAACAAATTGGCCAAAAAAAGCACAAATCATTCAAAACGCATCAAAACATGAAAAATATACATCAAAAACACAAGTACAAAAATGCAAAATGCCCTGCAAAAGGCACTGCAGAAACAGATCAAAAGCAAATTGCATAGGTGTGAACCAAGCAGCCACCCCATCACATCTAAGTAATCTGGAATATACAGTATATCTTCCCAATTTAGAATGTTGGCATGTGTTTTCCGACACATGAAATGACATAGTGACCTTTCCTGATGACATCCTGTAGACAAAATGCATAGAGCGAAGCTATGTCACTCTGTCACTTCCGCTACATCATTTCTTGGCATTTAATAGACAAGTGTACACTCTAAGGACTTTCTCTGTCTTTACTAGGCTAACATCAATCCAATTATGGATGCAGATCACTGGTTAAAGCTCTGCACAGTTGATATACTGTTTGAAAGATTGCCTTCACTTCCTGTCCTGGTGACAACAGGAAGTGGAATTAAATCTCAACGGCAATAAAAGTCATTACTGTGAATGTCCATGCTGGTGATTTCCTCTCAATAAGTATGCAGAACCATAACAAATTATAATGGTTTTAACTTATTCTCTTCTAACTTTGTTATTTAGAAGTGTCATGATTAACCTCTTGCAGCCCTCATAACACATACGTGCACCCGCAAAAGGATGAACTTTAAAACATTGCTGGGCAGCTGATGTTTCTGTGCTGACAGAGTGCTCACTGTGCACTTCCAGCACAGAGACCAAGCTGTGAAAGACAGCTTGGTTCCCATTATACTGTATTGTAGTGAGAAACAGTGCTGTGTCTATTGGTGCAATTTACAGGTGCTATACAATATTCCACAAAATAAACAAGGCAAAAACTCCAAACCAAAATCCTAGCCTTGTCCTGACACTATCTCTTCAAATCCATGTCCTAGCTAACAGGCTGAGCAAGCCTAATGTTTGTCAGTGTCCACATTCACAAAATTTGACAGCTCTTACAGCCACAAATTCTGTGCTCAAAAATAATAAATTAAAAATGAAAAAATATTATCAAAAACAAGAACTACTGCCTACAAAAACACCCCCAAATAGATGCTTACAAAAAGTATACACAGGGACATGGTCTGACATCATCACGTTATGCGCATGCACGCTGGGTTCCTAATCCCAATATGTGCAACTGACATCTGTTTTATAGGAGTATGTTTACATGTAATAAGTTGGAGTTTTAAATAGTATCACTCTATGTGTTGTATGCTTCCTTTTTTTTTTTTTTTTCACGCTGAATTGAATTTACTGGATGCTATGTGGAGATCCATGTTGGCAATACTATTTTGAAGTGGACACCCTGTGAGCTATCTGTGTCCAAGCACTAAGATGCTTCCATTAATTAGGCGTCAAATTGCATGGTAAGAAATATGGCTATACGTTGGTGGTGGTGAAGGACCCTTTCATTTGTTATGCTGACACTGTTAAAGGAGAGAAGTATTTTTGAACTAATGTATGGTGGACTTTGATGGTACTTGTTTTTTTTTTTTTTTTTGAATATTAGCATTGAAAGTCACAATAATCAAATTGTTCACATTTCTTAAAGGAACAATAGTTATTATTATTGCACATTAGTTTTGCACTTAAAGTGACAGCACCGTACATGTATGGTGTATAATCATATAAATCTGTATACCTGAATATCCAATTGTGTGACAACAAAAATATTATTTTAGTTTCCCTTTCATGTGATTGAGTATTAAAAGTGAACATGGTTCTACCTTATTTTGCAGAATGAACATTCACTTTTCTAAGCCCCATAATCGGACTGCAAGGGCCAATTGCAAAATCGCCTAGATTAGCAGCTCTCAAACTATGGCCTTTACAGCTGTTAGCCAAATTCCAGTTCGTGCAATGAGAAAACCCTGCATGCTGGTTCCTTTGTTCAAGATTCCATGGACTCTAATATTGGGAGGGGGGGGGGTTAAATTGCCACTATACTCAAATTATGGAGTACCACTTTAACCAATAACTTCAGGCCATTCATTACTTCCACTAGCACTGAGGCATTTATTACTCTCAAAAACAGCAGGGCATTTATAACTCTCAAAGAACAATACTGTCTGTCATATTGCAGAGGGCTGATTCTTTCCTTAACTACCATAGCTTATGATAGTCGGATAATGGCATTTTCCATCACCGGATGTCTTCTCTGGGACAAATCCCAACTAGCCTAAAACATTCCTTTGAACCAGTGCATTATGTAACTGAAGCAATACACTCTGCCCTATTGAATAAAGAACTTTTAATTATGTATGCAGAACAAATTAGATTTTATTTTACAGAATTCAGGGCAGTAGTAGATAGATTCAGATCATTTACTTGCATTAATGTGCCTAAACTTTTTTTTTATTTTCCCTCACTTTAAGTCCCTATGACAGAGGTCACCCAGAAGAGCAGAGAAAGTGAAACTCCTTAACAAGGAGAAAGACAGTAATGAAAACCTGACTGAGACTCTAACTCCTCACCACTCTCTCCAAAGCTAAAATAAAAAATAAGTGTGGGCTTTAGACTAGAAGCATATTGATAAGAGGAGAAAGCAGAGTAACCAAGAAATTAGTGTATCACTGTGCTGAATCTCATTTCACTGTCCAATAAGTGGTAGGGCAGGTCCAGGTTAAACTAGGCTCAGATAAAGTGAATTAAATTATGCTGGCCATTAGCCTGAGAACGACTTAGCAGAAGAAGCAAAGTACTGCGGGTGAAATCTTTTGATTTAGGGTAAACATTGCAGGAAAAGTTGGTTTTAATATTTTTTTGCATTATACATTTTTTATTAAGCCCTTTAGCAATATACAGACACCATGACAGTGAGCCAACAATTTACATCAAGTGACAGGAAACTGCCAAATAAGGGTCACAAAGACAAAATAACAATACTCCAAGTCAATTCCCAAAGGCACTTTCTCCCACCCTCCTTCCATTCCCAACATTTTACCTCAAAATTAAATACAATCACAACAAAAGAAAAAGAGAACTGCAGACTGATATCAGGCTAAGATACAGGGATGCTGGGAGGCTATGTGCCAATTATAGGGTCAATCAATGTTCCGTGGTAGGAGAGTTCACTATAGAGCTTTCTTTTTCTTTTTTTTTTTAAGTAGCAAATGATGTTGGGAAGCAAGTATAAAGAAACAGTATGTGGGACTTAGATAGAGATAGAGTCCAGAATACAAAGACATGGGGGTGGAAAAAAATGTGGGGGAAAGGGGTGTGTAAGGGGAAGAACACTAACTAAAACCCTTACTAGCGAAGCTTACCTAAGGGTCCATAAGATGCCTGTTACAGAAGAGATTGGGTCACCTAAGTTGTGACCAGGGGGCTGTATTCCTGGGACAACTGAAAAGCCTGCCAGTAATACCGGGTCTTCCAGGAAACATTCCTCCTTATGTTGCAGAGCAGTGGTCAGTCTTTCCACATTGTTGAGACAGTTCACCACAGAAATCCACTGGCCCACTGTTGGAGGATCAGGACATCTCCACCTTTCTGGAATACATACCTGTGCTGCATTAAGTAGGTGGATCAGGAAAGATTTCTTGTATCTCCTTCTGAATAGTTGGGTCACATGTTACATAGTTACATAGTAGGTAAGGTTGAATAAAGACAATAATCCATCCAGTTCTACCTTTGTAGGTGTGCATGTGTCAGTGTCTATAATTGTTTCCCATATCCCTGTGTGTTGTGTTCTTTAAGATACACATCCAAAAGTCTTTTAAAAATATCCATACTCCCCACTGCCACCTCCAATTGTGTAAGAGAGTTCCACAGCCTTATTGCCCTGCCAATGAAAACCCCCCTGCGCAGTTTAAGGTTAAACCGCTTCTCCTTCAATTTGATTGTGTGGCCCCATGTCCTCTTACACTCCCTGAGACTGAATTGTTTTTTTTCTATACTGGGATAACCATTGAGGTATTTGTAAATCGCTATCATGTCCCCTCTCAAGCTCTGCTAAATTTAGTGCTTGCAGTCGTTCCTCATAATTGAAGTCATCCAGTCCCCTTGTTAATTTTGCTGCCCTTCTTTGGACTCTCTCCAGTTCCAGCACATCCCTTCTGAGGACTGGTGACCAGAACTGGAAAAAGTACTCCAGCTGTGGTCTAACCAGAGTTTTATGAAGTGTCAGGATTATCATTTTATCACTGGAGTATATCCCTTTTTTATGCATGTTAAAATTCTGGCAGCTTTGGTAGCTGCAGCTTGACATTGCATGCATTGCATTCAAATTCAAAGATGTAGAAGACACACTTCTGGCCAGTCTTCTAGGAAAATGATGGCTAGCTTAAAAATTAGATGTCGGATTTCTCTCTAAAAAGGACATATAAGGGGGCAGGTTCAGAAAATGTGCATCAGGATGCCATTGTCTTAATGGCATCTTCAGCAAAGCAGCAAAACCACTGGAAAGATCTTATGTAGTAGATAATCTGCACCAGCAAGCCTAAATTGAATACTGACACTCCCTTTCAGAATGTAATTGAACATATTTTTTCTTAAGAACATAAAAGGTAGGACTCTGCTACAAAGTTTGTTAAAATCTTTGCAAAGCACATAGATCACCCAGAGGAGATTGTTCTTTTTTCTTAACAAAAAGTGGAGTTACACTTTAAGCACTCTCTGCTGAAAAAAACGGGCCATCATACCATGTGAGAAAGGGTACTAGCTTCTGTTCAATTATTTCAATTTTTTGATTTTAGAAAGTGTAGGAATGGATTGTGTGAACAGTTAAACGTGGAACTTCCTTTAAACTGTGCCTATGAAATGATTATTTTAGTAATATGCTTACCTGAAATAAATGATGTTCATTGAAGTTCTCCACACATATTTTCCAGACTCCCAAGAGAGTTTACATGATGTTTTATACAGCTTGCATGGAGAGTCCCGAAACAGAGAAATGTACAAATTCAGTGACCCTACTCAAAGCCAGCTGTTTACTCTTGGCGAACTCATCGGCTTCACTTAAACTGCTGATGCTGCACTCATGCACTGCAAAGAACATGGTGAGTGTAAGCATATTTTTTTATGGTGAAAAACCATGCAAGGTAGATAACACAAACTACTGTTTTGTAGAACTTGGCATTAAATTGCCAGGCAATTATAAAATGACAATAAGAAGCTCTAATGAACCTTATTAGCATTGCGTTTGCTAAGAAGTACTAATGTATATCTGTCATGAGGGCTCGGATAGTCCCACCATCAATATTACAGTTTGAAGTAAAGGTAGATTCATATCAAAATGTAAAATTAAACCTTGAAATGTATACAGGAAACAAAGCAATCATCCTCAGTTCTTATTAAGGCTTTACTGCAGTGCCCTTTTTTACCCCAATCCCTTTATATTCTGGTAATCTAATACCCCTGGATGTGATGCATGTGAGAAGGATTCCTAAATATACCCACTGCAGACTCTTAAAGTATTTTTTTTCTGCAGAAAGCCTGATGTCAGAATATACTGTATATTAAAGAGGTTCTTCAGCTAGGTTTTCAAAAATGCAAGGTCAGCAGATACAAAAACTGTAGGTAAAGGAGAAATGGCTGCACACTGTCTTCACACAAAATCCTTTATTGGAATGCTTATGAGACATGATACACCAGAGAGGAGCCTAGCCAGAAGTGAGGTGGACTAGTTTCACATACCTCATGATGAGTAAGCACACATCAGGTGTGTGAAACTAGTCCACCTCGCCTCTGGCTAGGCTCTTTTGCGGTGTGTCATGTCTCATGATTTAAGCATTCCAATAAAGAATTTTCTGTGAAGACAGTGTGCAGCCATTTCTCCTTTACCTAGTATCTACGGCTGGCAGTCCGGTGCTTGCGCCTGCGTCTGGATCAGAAATCATCAGTGTGGATCTCTTACCTGGAGCAGTGGTCCTCTTTGTTGTGCTTTCATATACAAAAACTGTAGCTGCTGACTTTTAATAAACAGATATTCACCTGTCCAGGGATTCAGCTCCGGCCCCACCTGTGCCAATTATTCACTGATCTTTGGGTCCCTGGCACTGGCATGTCAACGAAATTGATCTGTCTAACAGTATGCATTAAAAATAGGGATTTAGTCTGCACACATTTGCAAATAGATGGTAAGCTACAGGCCGCTGTACCTTTAAGGAGGGGGCAGGGAAAGGGACAGAGGAGGGCCTAGGCAATCTCAGCAGAAGTGGGAGCAGGTATCTGTCAAAACTGGGTACCCACTCACCAAAAATAAATAAATAAATACATAGACAATGTGACAAAAGTTGAAAGGGGAGTGGGGAGTAGACCGTTTGAGTGAAGTTCCACTTTAAGTAGTTTTCCACAGCCACCAAAGTCAAACCTGGCTTGGCCAATGTTAGATGAAAAATGGTCTGAAATATTTGAAATGTTCCCAACATTTTCATAAATGGAACACAAAAACTTGCACTTATTATGACATCCCATTGCCTTTTTCATACCTGTTAAAATTATTGTAAAGTCTGTTTTTTTTTTAAATAAAAAACATGTTATACTTACCTCCTCTGTGCAGTTGGTTTTGCACAGAGCAGTCTGGATCCTCTTCTTCTCGGGTCCCTCTTTGGTGCTCTGACCCCTCCCTCCTATCAAGTGCCCCCACATCCAGCAGCTTCCTATGGGGGAACCTGAGCCAAGTCACAGCTCCCTGTATCCATTCAGACACGTAGCCCCGACCCTGCCCCACCCCCTCTTTCCCAATTGGCTAACTTACTTTGATTGACAGCCATGGGAGCCAATGGTGCCACTGCTGTGTGTCAGACAATCAGGAGGAGTGTCCCGGATGGCTAAGACATTCGTGGACATCGCTGGAGAGAGATGGGGCTCAGGTAAGTAATTAGGGGGTGCTGGGGAGGCTACTATACACAGAAGGTTTTTTATCTTAATGCATAGAATGCATTAAGATAAAAAACCTTCTGCCTTTACAAACTTCCTTTAAGCTGTCAGAAATGTAACAAAAGCACAGTGGAAAAGTCTAAGGCCCTGTTCACATTGGAATTAAAAGCAGGCTTTTTAACACTGCTTAAACTCCTAGTAAGGCAGTCTGCAATTGATATTATGGACAGCACACAGTACTGAAGTGTTTGTGTCCTGACACATTGCTGTGCTTCAAAAATGAATCATCATGTGGACTTTGAAAGGAGCTGAAGAATCTCAACTCCTTCCATTCAAGTCTATGGTAACGCACCATAAACGCGTCGGCATGTGTTTCCAGCATACTTGCAATGAATTTGTGGCGGGTGTAGGCTGTGTTCACAACAGTCAAAAGAAAAGGCATTTGGGGTGAGTTTTAACACATTTAATCACTTCAGCCCTGGAAGAATTTACCCACTTCCTGACCAGAGCATTTTTTTGCGATTCGATACCGTGTCGCTTTAACTGACAATTGTGCAGTCATGTGATGTTGTACGCACACAAAATTGATGTCTTTTTTCCCCACAAACAGAGCTTTCTTTTGGTGGTACTTGATCACTTCTGTGATTTTTATTTGTTGTGCTATAAACAAAAAAAAGAGCGACAATTTTGAAAAAAATATATATATATTTTACTTTTTGATATTAAAAAAAAAAAAAAAAAAACTTCTTCCTCAGTTTAAGCCAATATGTATTCTTCTACATATTTTTGGTAAAAAAATCCCAATAAGCGTATATTGGTTTGCGCAGAAGTTTTTTTTTACTAGTAATGGCGGCGATCTGCGATTTTTATCGGGACTGTGAAATTGCGGCGGACAAATTGGACACTTTTGACGCTATTTTGGGACCAGTGACATTTATACAGCGACCCTGAGCTAAAAATAGCCACTGATTACTGTATAAATGACACTGGCAGGGAAGGGGTAAACACTAGGGTAGATCAAGGGGTTAAGTGTGTTCCCTCTGTGGTGTTTCTAACTGTATGGGGGTTGGGCTGACTGGAGGAGAAGAGAGATTGCTGTTCCCTATTACTGGGAACAGACAATCTCTCTCAACTTCCCTGTCAGAACAGGATTTTTTTTGTTTAGACTCGCAGATCCCAGTTCTGCATTTCTCGGAAGCGATCGCGGGTGTGCGGCAGACATCAAGTCCACTCCACCCACTGATTGGCTCCCCCGCTAGCCAGTCGGTGAACGTGTGGCCACACCACATGTTCCCGTGAGCAATGTACCATGATGGTGTTTTGCGGGAACGAGCCGACCTGCCGCTGTAAAACGACGGCGGCTGGTCGGTAAGTGGTTAAGATGCGTCAAACGCGTCAAACACATAGGGTGTTTGAGGAGCATTTTTAATATGCCTTTGACGCACATTAAATGCACGTCAAACTCAACTAACCTCTCGCATTAATGCTATAAACACGCTTCAGCATCAGTATTTTGAGCAAATATTAGCAAGGCCTAACAGGGCTAGAACCTCTTTCTTCTGATAGCACAATGGGACCACTACAATGCAGCCTGGATAATTGGAGACACATTTCTTGGCAGAGAAGCCACTGCTCAGAAGCCCCAATGAAAAGCTTCAAGTTCTTTATAGCTACTTCACTATGGACACTGCCGCCTGGACAGTAGTAGCATCCTTCTGGAAGTAGCAGTGAAGAAAAAGGAGCAATTAATTGTGGTCCTCTCTGATGTAAAATTCAAGAGCAATTTGTAGGGCAGCATTGTATCAATCCAAAGGCGATGTTAATAGCTTAGTGTTGTTCTGCCTTAGAGCAATGGCCATACTGATACTTATGACACCCATGCATGTACATGGGCTTAAAGTAGAAGTCCACCCCAACACAAAAATCCCTGCATCTACAGACATCCATCTAAAACTAACCTATCTAGCCCTGTAAAGAAGAAATCAGTATACATACCTTTCCTGAAGCTGATCCGACCCGATCCCACGCTGAGCTGTCAGCCATGGCTTCATTGTAAAGGGGGGTGCAGAGTACACAGCCAACAACAAAAGCCACATACTAAGTCTATGGATGACGTCACTCCCCATTCATTTCACAGCCATTGTCGGCCATGTCCTCTGCAGAGCTTCAGCCGCTGGAGACCGGACCTGATTGGCTTAAAAAAGGTATGTATATCGATTTCTTCTTTACAGGGTTAGATAGGTTAGTGTTAGATCGTGGATGTGTGTGGATGTAGAAACTTTAGTATTAGGGTGGACTTACCCTTTAACAGTAGACTGGAGCCTGAGAATATGGTTTTCTGGCCCTGTTAACCTCTGTCTAAGCTGAGAAGGGCTTGGCAGATAGCTGATGGGTAAGATGGGTATGATTTTTAAGGTTGCTAGACAGGAGTTATTTCTCAGAAACAATTATGTTTTTTTTTTTCTTATTGTTTTAGTAAATTAATCAATAAAGGATAACTTGGTACTTAACCTTTCATAAAAGTTTAAAATAAAATTGTAAGTTATATAGCAGTTAGGTAAGGGAAAAATGCAGTTTACACTGCAACAATCTGCGTAAGCCCTGATTCACATTGGTGCGGTTTCGGCATGCAATTTGACATTTCAAATTGCATGCCAAATCAACAGCAATTGCTGGCAAAGGCACCATCCTAATGGGTGTGACGCTGCATTTGCAGCATCGTACCGATTTCCAGAAGTAGTTTCCGTACTACTTTTGACAATTTCAATGTGCAATTTCCATTGACATCTGTGCAGCAAACCGCACAGATGTCTCTGAAATTGCACCTTAAGTCAGGACTGACATGCAGAAATGAAATGGTGTGAGTTCAGCTGAACTCGCACCATTTCATTCCCGCCCCAATGTGAAACTAGTCTTAAAGAGGAATTTAGTTAAATAGTTTTAGCATTTATATTGTCATATCAAAATACACTCTTGCCAGTAAAATTATTGCCTAGCTTAAGAGGTCCACTCCTTCTGATGATTAGATATTATAGTGAGAGAGAGAAAGGTTAGCACACATTCATACAAACATATTGGTAGCCAATCTAATCCTTTCTCTTTAATAGCTTAAACTGATAATAGTCCAAAAATGCATCACGTTGACAACGTGGATTCAGCTGAACAGCCAACATTTAGAAGATAAGCAAGGGTCATCAAGTACTGTGACAGACACAATGACACTTGTCAGCTTTAACTAAAAGCAGCAATCACATTTTGAAACTCAAATATATATATTTTTTACCAAAGAAAAACTCACCAGTCGCTAGGTGTGTTTTTTTCTTTTTCTCTTTGGGCACATCTTCTGCAATACACATCCTCTTCAATATATGGGTTTTCCCCTGTCTGTCTTAAAAATGAACTCATTATTCTAGTGTCTAGTCTATTCTGGTGTCCATCTTCCTTATTGTCACTTTGTAAGCATGGTGATAATAGGGAGTGGGAGTTCACCCCCTAGAGGGCAGGATAGAAGCACAATCCATTAAGTAATTCTTCACACCTTGGTTCCCTTGTGTTTGACCCCTTCACATCTGACACAAACAGACACTGTGTTCTCTTCTGTCTTCTTCTCAAGTGAATCATTGTTACCTGATAGGGGTGCAGAATGGGCCCCATGCCTCACCAGTCTCTTGTGCCTCCTCAGGACACCAAACACTTAGTTACCCATGATACATTTATTCAGAATTCAGTTTGCCATTTAAACATACATTACAGGAACCCACTGCTTAATACTGATACAAATACTTGCCCCCAGGACTACCCAGGCCTGGTCTTATGTGACTCGTTAGTGTTACAAGGTCTCAGGTGTGAATGGGAAGCAGGTGTGCTAAATTTGGTGTTATTGCTCTCACTCTTTCATACAGCAGTTTAACAGTACATGTTCCACTCAGAACAGGCCTCGCCCAGTATGAGTGCTGTCAGCATTGCTACAGAGGTTGAAGGGGTGGGGGGGTCAACCTGTCAGTGCTCAGACCATACGCTGCACGCTGCATCAAATTAGTCTGCTTGGCTGTCATCCCAGAAGGAAGCCTCTTCTAAAGATGATGCACAAGAAAGCCCACAAACAGTTTGCTGCAGACAATCAGACCAAGGACATGGATTACTGGAACCATGTCCTGTGGTCTGAGCAGACCAAGTTAAACTTATTTGGTTCAGATGGTGTCAAGTGAGTGTGGCAGCAACCAGGAGGAGTACAAAGGCAAGTGTGTCTTACATACAGTCAAGCATGGTGGTGGGAGTGTCATGGTCTGGGGCTGCACGAGTGCTGCCGGCATTTGGGAGCTACAGTTTTTGAGGGAACCATGAATGCCAACATGTACTGTGACATACTGAAGGAGAGTATGATCCCCCTCCCTTCGGAGACTGGGGCGCAGGGCAGTATGCAAACATGATAACGACCCCAAACACACCTCCAAGATGACCACTGCCTTGCTAAAGAAGCAGAGGGTAAAGGTGATGGACTGGCCAAGCGTGTCTCCAGATCTAAACCCTATTGAGCATCTGTGGGGCATCCTCAAACAGAAGGTGGAGGAGCGCAAGGTTTCTAACATCCACCAGATTTGTGATGTTGTCATGGAGGAGTGGAAGAGGACTCCAGTGGCAACCTGTGAAGCTCTGGTGAACTCCATGCCCAAGAGGGTTAAGACAGTGCTGGAAAATAATGGTGGCCAAACAAAATATTGACACTTTTGTATACTCACTACTTTACATCATAGCAAAGTCTCATTTCTTCAGTGTTGTCACCTGAAAAGATATAAAATATTTATAAAAATGTGAGGGGTGTACTCACTTTTGTGAGAAACTTTATATTTTTATTTATTTTAATTCATATTTCTAACTAACAATTTTTGCACACCCATTTTATATTTATTCTTATCTTATTTTTTTCATTTCTTTCTATTTTTTTCCCCCCTTTTTACTTTGGGATCGGATCATTTGGGTTATGCTGGGTGGTAGTTTTCACCTGCTCTGGCTTGCCCTCTGCCACCAGCACCCGTCGCGCTGGGCTGGCCGGCGCATGTGTGCTAGGCCTCTCCGCATGTGTGCTGACTGCTGTAAAGCCTAAGTGCCAGCCCAATGCTGTTCTGTAAAAAAAGAGCCAACTTGTCAAAATATACAACCACGTCACTTCCGGTGACTCTCCAGCAGCAGTAATTGCAGATTTCGATGACTTGGCCTTTTCACAGAACACCGGCAGCAAATACACTACGGTACACAATGTAATGAGTGAACATTGTTAGTCCACACGCTAGTAACCAACAACATGGCCGCCTCCAAGGCAGGGACAACTTTTTTACTCATTAGCCAATGTTCTGTCAAAGCAGCCAACTGGTCGTGTACCATAGTGTATACACTGCCAGAGTTCTGTGAAAACAGCCACGTCATTGGAAAATCTGCAATTACTGCTGCTGGAGAGTAACCGGAAGTGACGTAATTGGATATTTTGACGACTTGGCTGTTTTAACAAAACAACAACCTCTGCTGTGACCGCTTTTACCACCACCGCGCATGCACAGACGACTTCCCCCTCGCATGTGTGATCTTGGCGCCAACAATGGTCACGCCCTGCTGACGCATGTATGTGCATGGTCCTGAACACTCACGCCTCTATGTGGTGGCGTCCCGCTGCCATGGGCAGTATGGTTTTATGGGCTGGAGTTTTTCCATGATCCCCACATGACATTTGTGGTCAATTTGGTGCAATTTGGTCTCCTCACTGGTCACTAGCACTGTGGCTCCTGTTTGGCCACACTTGCCCTAACCAGTATTTTACTAGCATGTGTTCACATATCTATGTTTTTTTTACTTTAACACAACTTAGGCCAGTTAATATAAACATGTTGCACCTCATTGCCTATCGCCTATTTTTTATGACACCTCCCATTTACCTCACAAGTCCCCACTCTTTCAGTCCTTTGTTGTGCCTTCACCCTGAGCCTGCCCTTCTGACAGCTCCCGCACAGAGCGTATCCATTTGGTTCCCCTTCATGCTAAGGTGGTCCATGATTTTTCACCATGTGGGTATCGCTATGTGCATTGATTCATGCACTTCTATCTATATGTAAGTATGGTCACCCAGCTGGTGATTCACTTATAGATTTTTTATAATTCTATTTTTATTTCTCCTTTTCTAACATGGTCTTTCCAGAGATGCAAAACATTTTTTACATCTGTCTCCTGATGAAGTGGACGTTGTTCCACAAAACACGTAGAGACTCCAACTCATAAATGCTTTAAGTTGAATTTCTATTGCATATGTATTTTCAGCAGTGCAAGTGGAATGTGTTTGGTTTTATGACACATCATTGTCTCACCTGATGGATTGTTAACTTCATGTTGAATAAAATGTATATATTTTTTTGCTACTTGCTTGATTACTTTTTATTTTGGTACAACTCACTCAAAGGGGTAACCTAGTTCTGTCACAGTCCAAGCACTTTTATACAATTTTTTGTTGCAAATGTACACTATATTGTCAAAAGTATTGGGACACCTACTTTTACACACACATGAACTTTAAGTGCATCCCGATCTTAATCCGTAGGGTTCTATATTGAGTTGGCCCATCCTTTGCAGTTGTGACAACTTCAACTCTTCTGGGAAGGCTGTCCACAAGGTTTAGGAATGTGTCTATGGGAATGTTTGACCATTCTTCCAGAAGCGCATTTGTGAGGTCAGGCACTGATGTTGGAAGAGAAGGCCTGGCTCACAGTCTCCGCTCTAATTCATCCCAAAGGTGTTCTATCGGGTTGAGGTCAGGACTCTGTGCAAGCCAGTTAGTTCCTCCACCTCAAACTCGCTCATCCATGTCTTTGGATGTGTTTTTATTACCCTCGCCCCAACCGCAACCCCATTAGTTGCAGTGGTACACATGTCACAGCCGCAGAAGAAGTTACACACCCTGTCATGGTTGGTGGGTGTAGCTCCTGTGAAGCATGGCCCTTTCAAGTGAATGAGGCCACTCTGCAAGTGTCCTGCAACCTTGTGCAGTACAGCAAATAAGGGGTTAAAGCAGGCAGGGTTGTGTTGCTTTTTCACCATCTGCTTTATTCCCTTGGACCACGCAGAAGCATGCAGTTGTGGGGCACTTCCAGAGTGGCTCCATGTACTTAAATGGATCATGATTGGCAAGTGGTATCACCCACCAAAAGCAAAAGGGGGCTTAATTCCTGCTGCGGCAGGTGTACACCTTTGGCTGCTGCCTTAGCAGCTAAAGGGGGTAGATATTGGCTGTGGTAAAACTGTGACTCAACCACAGGGTTTTACCCCCCCACACACACACACTTTATGCGTGAAAAGACCCTAAGAGTGCCGCTGCCAAATGTGAAATGTTGCCTCCTCACCATGTGATTGCGACAGGTGTGAGGAGGTGACACTGTGCCCAGTGATCTTTGACTTCTCCCATGTTGTTCGGGTAGATGTCCACCTCCTTTATTAAAATAGATAAAATCTCATGTTTAAAAGTGCACCAATTGCTGGTGCACAACAGACAACTTGCACGTGTAACCATTAGGACCACCATAGTGGATATCACCATTAGAGGCTGCAGCTTGTGGATAAATAATACACCACTGTCCCCTTAACCACTTGCTTACTGGACACTTAAACCCCCCTCCTGCCCAGACCAATTTTCGGCTTTCAGCGCTGACGCATTTTGAATGACAATTGCGCGGTCCTGCGACGTTGTACCCAAACAAAATTTTTATCCTTTTTTTCCCCACAAATAGAGCTTTCTTTTGGTGGTATTTGATCACCTCTGTGTCATTTCTGATTGCCGCTATAAAAAAAAAAGAGCAACAATTTTGCAAAAAAAAAACCAATATTTCTTACTTTTTGCTATAATACAAATTCAAAAAAAAATATATAAAAAAAATTATTCATCAGTTTTGGCCGATATATATTCTTTCACATACTTTTGGTAAAAAAAAAAAATCGCAATCGGCGTATATTGATTGGTTTGCGCAAAAGTTATCGCGTCTACAAACTAAGGGAATTGATTTATGGCATTTTTATTATTTTTTTTTTTTTACTAGTAATGGAGGTGATCTGCGATTTTTATCAGGACTGCGATATTGCAGCGGACATGTTGGACATTTTTGACACTTTTTTGGGACGGTATCATTTATTTTTTTACCCCTTTTTTCAATGGCGGGCTGAATCAGATGAGTCGGATCCAGCTGTTCACACACTGAAACAGATCATATATAAAAGTAATCTATTGCTGGCTGTTATCAGAAACCCATATATTGTTATATTTTATTGTATATTGCTGTAAGGGAAGGCAACTAAGTGCTCTCAGTGCTCACTTTAAGTAATGGGGAGTTAGGAGCTTAGAGTTTGCTTTTTCTGTAATTTAGCAAAAGAATAATTACCTTTTTTAAAAACATTTTTTCAGTGTCCCCATGATCACTATGAACCTTTCCCTGTCTGCAGAGCATAAACAGGTGGGCAGGATGAAAGCCATAGCGAGTGCTGTTGATATCATTGTCACTTCTACTTTTACAACTTCAAGTATGACTTGCCAAAAAAACTGCCATGCCTGTAAGTAATTACATTTTCCTTTTACTTATTATTGATTTTAAGGTAGGCGCAGGTGTGCAGGATGTTTTTTTCTGCTATCTTACCCATAGACACAGGGTCAGGACAGGGGGTGTGGGCAGAAAGGGCATGTGTTTGTGTTTCACTGACAAGAGTGATTGCAGTGTAACTCCTGCCAGCAGGACTTTTTTTCCAATCAGTATTTGGAAGTTCCCCATATTGCCATCTCCTGCCTTGGCTCTGTGCTCACTAGAGATGGGCCGGATGTTCGAGATGAATGTAAGTATGACTCAAACATTGGGCGTTCGCCTGTTCAGCGATTAGCGAACATTATGGGGCACGGAGCGCCCCATAATGCACCGTGAGATCGCAATGCATTGACGACTGCTGATTGACCTACATGTTTTGGCCAATCACAGTGCGCTCTGCTGTGAGAGCCATGATTGGCCAAAGGCAGGTTGCAGTCCACGCTCTACACTATATAAGGCTGCCTACACGGTGGCCATATATAGTGTAGTAACAGAGATAGAGAGAAGTTGAGCTAGATTAGGTAGGTTAGTTAGTGGCGTGCAGGCAGTTAGTGTACAAATATATATATATATATATATATATATATATATATATATATATATATACACACACACACACATACAGTATCTCACAAAAGTGAGTACACCCCTCACATTTTTGTAAATATTTTATTATATCATTTCATGTGACAGCACTGAAGAAATTACACTTTGCTACGATGTAAAGTAGTGAGTGTACAGCTTGTATAACAGTGTACATTTGCTGTCCCCTCAAAATATCTCAGCACACAGCCATTAATGTCTAAACCAGACCATTATCCGATCATGCAGCCTTGCCGGGCAGGATAGGGGGGAGATAAGTGAGCGCCCCCCCTCCTGAACTGTGCCAGGCTACATGCCCTCAACATGGGGGAGTGGGTATTTTGGGGCAGGGGGGACAAGAGCCTCTTCCCTATAACCCTGGGCTGTGGTTGTTCGAGTCTGTGGGCGGGGGGCTTATTGGAATCTGGAAGCCCCCAGTACAATAGGAGCCCATAAATAACATAGTTACCTGATTCAAGGAAGCTCCAGAATTTTTATAATGTTGATTTAGAGACACTTTGAGGGTATGGTTACACCAGCTGCTATGTTACAAAGCAGTGGCTGGTATGTGGTGTGGTCTGGCCAGTTTAGGCCAGTGCTGATGTCTAGAGCAGCATCAAAAAATATAAGCCTGTAGGATAAATGCTGATCAATCGGTGCTGCCAGTTATTGTAGGCAGCTATGATCATTGCATTCTGACAGTGGGGAAGTCTCCCTGCCATCATAACACAATAACTTAGTGGGACTGATTCCCCATCCACATTGAATGTGGGGATAGGGGAATCAGGTCCGTTTTTTTTATTCAACCCACTGCTTGACCAAAAAAAACGGAACCATCTATGGCCAGCTTTAGTGTTGGTGTGTTAACTGTAAAGCCTTGGTTTAGGGGAAAATGAACCTCTAAGTATTAAGGTGGCACTTTAGTGTAGAGGAGAAGACTTAACCAGCTACAATATTGGTTCTCAGCATCAAGAGCATCAGAGCAAAACCTGCAAAGAACAAATGTATCAAGTAAGGAAATTAGGATGCCAGTAATCCTAGACATTTACCAAGCAGGACAGCTAGCTATAGAAGGGGTACTTTAAATATGCTCTTTTTGTTCATAAACCTTTACAAACCTTAATAAATGCAACGCAGACACATTTTCTTGCATGACAAAGCAATATAAATATACTTTAAATGTCCCCTGTTGTTATTGAATAAGGTAATCATTGCCCTCCACCGCATTTTTTTAAATGCGTGGTATAGCGTGTGATGGTTTCGTAATTACTTCACAAAAAGAACATTCAGATCCAAGGTCATAAATCATATAAAAGATTAGGTAGAATTGATGAAAACAAAACTCAAAGCTTTACATCACCATGGTAACATTAAAAAGTCTGCAAAATGGTTTCAAACATTCCTAATTGATTTTTTTTTTCTTTCTCTTAAACTTTTTGCCACTTATTTTGAATAGTTTCAACTGAGACAAAATTTATTCAGACTTTGTATTTCTAAGTTTTCCTAATGCAATAAAGTGATGCAGCAGAGTGATCATGATAAGGACAAGCGAACAAAGGATAAATGTTAGCAAGGGGTCAATTGAAAGGAAATTATATCACTGCAAATATATTGATAAGAAACATGCAAAGTTTAGCAAAGAAAAATTATATCTGGCCAAAGTGTAGTGAGTTGCTGACCTGAGAACTGGATTAGGTCTCGTTAATCAAACAGCTGGAAACCACAGATCAAAGGTATGAAGGAGTTCTGTTCTCCTAAATTTGAGTCTAGATAGAATTTCTATCTGTACTGGAATTGTAATAGAAAAGAGAAAATAGAGGACTTCCCGAAAATTATCTTAAAGGTTATGTCCAGACATTACCCATATTTAGCTGCCAACCTGCTGCATTTTCCATAGAACACTTTTCTAAAACTTTTTAACCCACTGGAACCCTTGAAATAATGTTGAGATCTCAGATAAACCCTGCTAAAATTATTATATTTACAGCTCATGCTACCTAAGCAAGTTCAGAAAGTTTTATATATAATATTAACCACTTGCCGACCTGCTCACGCAAATATACTGTGGCAGGTTGGCTCTCCTGCATGAACCGATGTAGCTGTATGTTGGTCCGTGCAAGTGGGATTGCGGGCGCGCGTCTGCCACGCACTGTGAGTGCTCGCCCGCGGGTCCAGCGAACTCAATTTCAACCGGCGACCTGCAGTCACTCTACACAGGCAGAACGGGGATCTGGCAATGTAAAAAAGGCGGATCCCCATTCTGACAGCGGATATGACAGAGATCTACTGTTCTCAGTCATCTGGAACAGTGATCTCTGTCATGTCCCTGGCAGCCCACCCCCCCTATAGTTAGAACACACCCAGGGAATGCAGTTAACCCCTTGACCGCCCCCTAGTGTTAATCCCTGCCAGTGTCATTTTATACATTGATCAATGCATTTTTATAGCACTGATCAATGTAATAATGTCAATTGGGAGTTAGATTTGTCCGCCGCAATGTTGCAGTCCCGCTAAAAATCGCAGATTGCTGCCATTACCAGTAAAAAATAAATAAATAAACAAAAGTCCATAAATCTATGCCGTATTTTGTAGACGCGATAACTTTTGCACAAACTAATCAATATACGCCTATTGCGATTTTTTTTTTACCAAAAACATGTAGAAAAAAGCATATTGGCCTAAATTGATTTTTTTTTTAGATATGTATTATGGCAGTAAGTAAAAAAATAGATTTTTTTTTTCAAAACTGTCAGCCTTTTTTTATAGCGCAAAAAATAAAAAATGCAGAGGTGATCACATACCACCAAAAAATAGCTCTATTTGTGGGAAAAAAGGACATCAACTTTGTTTGGATACAGGGTCGCATGACCACGCAATTGTCAGTTAAAGTGACGCAGTGCCATATTTCAAAAAATGGCCTAGTGAGGAAGGGGGCAAATCCTTCCGGGCTGAAGTGGTTAAAAAATATATATATAGCGTGTGGTGTGCCTAGAGTATATGACACCTATGGTGGATCTTATTCACTTTCCCTCACTCTATGTCAGAGGTATGCAAATAGCGGCCCTCCAGCTGTTGCAAAAGTACAAGTCCCATCATCCCTCTGCCTCTGGGTGTCATGCTTGTGGCTGTCAGAGTCTTGCTGTGCCTCATGGGACTTGTAGTTCTGCAACAGCTGGAAGTCCGCTAATTGCATATCCCTGCTCTATATGATAAAATCATTTGCAAGAACAATCACGGAATTAAAACTCAAAAAATGGTTTGTACAAGCTTTACAGGGATAACTGCAACTTTGAGATTGCTCTGTGTGGACAGTGATTCACCCACCCAGTCAGATTGAGAGAAAAAAAACACAGCAAGCCACACGCCATTATACTTAGACAAAAGAAAGGTACAAAAATGAGGGTTTTCTAGTTATCATTACAATGTACAGTATAAGTTTTTTTGAGGACCGTTTTTTTTTTTTGTCTCAAACAAGACTAAAGTTTAACGTTACAGTAACCCATATAAATTATTTTAGAACATACGTTATAATTAAAAGCTTTCTAGGAAATCCTGAAAAAAAAAATGTATAAGGCATTGAATTTGACTTTCATCAAACATTCACTGGTGGCGATTTACTACTGCGATTTAACCACTTGCCGATCGCAGTCTGACGGCGACAGAGTGGCTTGATATCGCAAACCGCCGCCATATGACGGCGGCTGTGATATTCCTCACTGTGAGCGGGCGCGCGCCGCCGGAGGTGCGCTCGCACGTTCACTGTGTTCGGTGGGGCCAGGGAGCGGGTAGGGCGGACTCGATTGCCGCCGACTACCCGCGATGCCCCCCCCCCCCCGCAGTGAAAGAACAGAGGTCCATGTAAGTAAACATGGATCTCTGTTCTGTTAGAGGGGGAAGGGCTGTGATCACAGGCTTCCTGTATATGTATCACTCCCCTCCCCCTGCCAGGCCAGCCCACATACAGTTAGAACACGCCCAGGGAACACAGTTAACCCTTAGAGCGCCCCCTCTAGGTTAACCCCTTCACTGTCAATGGCATTTACACAGTAATCAATGCATTTTTATAACACTGATCTCTATATAAATGCCAATGGCCCCAAAAAAGTGTCAAAATGGCCCGACATGTCTGCTGCAATATCACAGTACCGCTAAAAATCGCAGATCGCCGCCATTACTAGCAAAAAATAAAAACCCCAGAAATTAATTCTCATCATCCGTAAACGCGGCAACTTTTGCGCAAACCAATCAATAAACCCATTGTGATTTTTTTTACCAAAAATATGAGGAAGAATATCAGTCGGCCAAAACCGATGGAAAAAAATGTTTTTTTATATATTTTTTTTGGATTTGTATTTTAGCAAAAAGTAAGAAATTTGAGTGTTTTGCAAACTTGTTGCTCTTCTTTTGTTTATAGCTGTGATCAGAAATGATGCAGAGGTGATCAAATACCACCAAAAGAAAGCTCTATTTGTAGAAAAAAAGGACGCAAATTTAGTTTGGGTACAACGTCGCACAACCGCGCAATTGTCAGTTAAAGCGACACAGTGCCGAATCGCAAAAAGTGCTCTGGTCCTAAAGTGGGAAATCTTTCCGGGGTTGAAGTGGTTAAAAATACATGAACTTGTAAAATTCATCTATGGCGAAAGTTTGATGAATGCCAGATTCCCTACTTTATAAGTATGCCATGTACCTTTTGCAGGCAATATTCAACTAATTATTTTTTTTCTAAGTGGGTTTAAATAGCAATTACTTACTATTCCCTACACTATATCCACCCTTTTTTCTTTTATTTTCTTTATTGAAACATTTTAGGAGTAAATACAAAGGAAGTGAATTCAGTTTTTTCTTTTTATTTCCTCTAACGTATTACTAATTTTATATGTTATTTTTTTGAGTACATTTGTTTATTTATTATTTGTGATTAATTAGTGTTTTTTGTTAATTATTTAGATATGTATTCCATTTACTGATGCTGTGTGCATTGCAGTCATAAATGTATTTTATTGTCAAACCTGAATTCTTAAACCTGAAATAAATAGCAATTAACTCTTGCAATGGTATAGGGCAAGCCATACATTATACAATTTTATTTCCTTCAACCAGGGGTTGAAAATTTGTCCGATTCCCCCATTAACATTAATTAATTGATGGGAGAATCCTTTCTGCTATGATATTGCATTCTGACAGCCGGAAGTTTCCCAACCGTCAGAATACAATGATCACTGTTGGCAGCTATAGCTGCCACCGGTGATCACAAGAAAAAAAGAAAAACAGACAGGCTGATGGATCGACTTCAGTGCACCCAGCCGGCCCATAGACTGATCAAAATGTGTCCGATTCCCGCTGAACCGGTCAAATTTTGATCCTTTTATGGCCAGCTTAAGGGCTTGAGTATATAACAATAGTGCCCTCTCTTTTTAGAAGTACAGTTTAATTATCTTTTTAGCAATTGCCTGGTAAAATGGCTT
Source organism: Glandirana rugosa (assembly GCA_018402905.1). NCBI lineage: Eukaryota > Metazoa > Chordata > Amphibia > Anura > Ranidae > Glandirana > Glandirana rugosa. The sequence continues at coordinate 233,233 of BLSH010362839.1, forward strand.
CGTTTTCAGCCTAGCTGAATATAATGTTTTTTTGTGTGTTGCCTTAAGAGATACTTATTTAAGTCAATTGATTTTTGAGAGGTTAGAAATAGATAGGCCACAAACTGTGTTTGTATAATACAGAAAGAAAAGAGCTTATCTTTATCAAGGACAGCTGAGGATAGAAAGACCACCTAGCTACAATGTCCTGTATTATTCCTCTTGTTTATTTGTGAAGAGGCCACTATGGATTGGCAGTCACCTATGTCTGCTAGGGGCATCTAAATAAAAAGCTGGAGGAGTATTAAAAGTAGTAAACGATAATGTTATGGATAGGGATTAAAAACACTACATGTGAGCTCTCTACTCTTATAAAAAAAAAATCCTGTGGGTTTTAGTTGATGGATGGTAGACAGATTGACAAATACAGTAGATCAAAATATACATTTATGTAATCAAAAGTAAACCAACAGATTATACTGTAGCAATAGAATGCAACAACTACTTTGCGTGAGTCAGCGAGAAAACTTTAAAGTGAATGTGTATTCTTTTTAAATGTTTCTTTGGACATTTATGTAAAAGTTATAAGCTTAAAGGGTAACTCCACTTTCGTGGGGGGAAAAAAATAGCAAATAAAGAAAAAATAATATAGCGCGTACAATTGCGATACAAGTTATATTGTAATTGAATGTTATTAAAAATTACCTTTCCTTTTCAATCTGCAGCCACTGTAATTTTCTATAAATGCCATGCAATATGGCTACCTGGAATTGTTCTGTACACAGAATGTGTACTGACTATTCCCCAGAAACATAATTTCCTGCTTGTGTGATTGGCTCACCAATTTTCCCAGAAGTCTGCCTAAGATACAAGTCAGATTTCAGGCATCCCCTGCAACAAAATTGTCATTTTTGGTACGGTACTTCCAATAGGAACATGTCTAAAGGGATGCAGGCCGAGCAGATTTCCTCATTAGTACACTGCTGCTGCCACAGCTGACTGATGAAATCACTCCCATTAGACCCACTTAGTAGAGAGGCACAGAGGAACAAACAGTGATTTCTTCAGAATAACAAATGGTAGGAATCTGAAACAATGTTTGTTATAATCCTGGCAATGTACATAGATCACCCAGAAGAGAATGTTTTTTTTCTCAACAAAAGTGGAATTACGCTTTAAAGTAAACTACTATTGTGAGGGATTAACTCTAGTGAGGATCACCACTTCACCATGACCGACCCTCTTTCATCAAATCTGTTAGAGGGATGACAATGGTGGCAAAGTTGGTTATGAACCACCTGTAGTACCCCGTGATCCCCAGGAAGGCACGCACTTGCGTTTTAGTTAGCGGCTGGGGCCATTTTTGGATTGTCTCAATTTTATTGGTCTGTGGCTTAACTAGCGACCAATAATGTGGCCAAGGTATTTGGCCTCCTCTAACCCTAAAGCAAATTTCTTTGGGTTGGCTGTGAGTCCTGCTCTCCAAAGAGAATCCACTACAGCTTGTACCCGGGGCAAATGAAACTCCCAGTTGGGGCTGTGGATGATAACATCATCCAAATAGGCTGCTGCATAGGGGTGATGTAGTCTTAGTGTTGTGTCCATCATTCTTTGGAATGATGCAGGGGCACCGTGTAAACCAAATGGCATCCGCTTGTACTGAAACGACCCTTCAGGGGTAGAAAAGGCAGTCTTCCCTTTGCTGACTCTGTTAGGGGTATCTGCCAATAGCCCTTAGTTAGGTCTTATGTACCGGGCACCTCCCAACCAGTCTATAAGTTTGTGAACCCGAGGCATCGGGTATGCATCAAACTTGGACATGCTATTCAACTTTCTAAAGTCTTTACAGAACCTGATAGTGCCATCAGGCTTCGGGACCAGCACTATGGGGCTCGACCAGTCACTGTGGGACTCATCTATCACTTTCAACTCATGGTTTTGATTTCTTTGGCCACTGCCTCATGCCTAGCCTCAAGGATTCTATAGGACTTCACATTTATGCGAACACCTGGTTCCCTAATTATTTCATGCTGGATCACTGAGATCAGTATGGGTAAAGGGGAGAAAAAGTCTCTATTTTTACTTACAAACTCTTTAATGTCATTTTGTTGTGCTACAGACAACCCCAAGGGTTATGGGGACTTCAGGTGTCCCTGGTACCCTCTCCTTTTGAGGAGGAGACATGGTCAGTAAAGTCTCTCTGTCCTTCCATTGTAGAGATCAACATGATGAATTTGCTCTGGTTTCATTATCCCTGGCTGGTAAACTTTGTAGTTTACCTCCACTACTCTTTCCTAACCTCAAAGGGACCCTGCCACTTGGCCAGGAATTTATTTTCAACAGTGGGAACCAGTACCAGGACTCTGTCCCCGAGGTTGAAAGTTTGGGTCTTGGCACCCCGATTATAAACCCTCCTCTGGACTTCCTGGGCTCGCTCAATGTGTTCCCGTACAAGGGACAGGACAGCTGCGATTCGATCCTGCATCGAGGAGATATGCTATTTGACGCTCCTATAGGAGGTGGCCTATACTTCCCCTGTTTCTTTTTTGACATCTAACAGTCTCCTGGGATATTTACCATACAAGAGTTCAAATGGGGAAAAACCCATAGACGCCTGTGGAACCTCTCATATGACAAACATGAGCTATGACAGCAAAAAAATCCCAATTTCTCCCATCTTTGTCAACCACCTTTTTCAGCATACTTTTGAGGGTTTTTTTAAATCTCTCCACAAGGCCATCTATTTGGGGGTGATAGACAGAGATACAGAGATCAGAGATTTTGTATAACTTGCACAGTTCCTTAGTAACTATGGATATATCTATTAAGATCTCCTTTGGGATCCCCACATGCCTAAATACCCGGTCCAATTCCTTGGCGATAGTCTTAGCGCAGGTATTCCGCAAGGGGATGGCTTCAGGATAGCGGGTCGCATAGTCAAGGATTACCAGAATATGCTTGTGGCCTCAGGCAGACTTTACTACTGGCCCCACCAGATCCATGCCAATTCTGTCAAAAGGCACTTAAATTATGGGGAGGGGAACAAGCGGATTGCGAAAATGGGGTGATGGTGCAGACATTTGACACTTGGGGCATGATTCACAGCATTTTTTATTATTTCATTTTATTTTATTATTAATTACAGTTGTGCTCATAAGTTTATATACCCTGGCAGAATTTATGATTTCTTGGCCATTTTTTTAGAGAATATGAATGAGAACACAAAAACATTTATTTCACTTATGGTTAGTGTTTGGCTGAAGCCATTTATTATCAATCAACTGTGTTTACTCTTTTAAAATCATAATGACAACAGAAACTACCCAAATGACCCTGTTCAAAAGTTTACATACCCCAGTTCTTAATATCGTGTTTCAACATCAATGACAGCTTGAAGTCTTTTGTGGTATTTGTGGATGAGGCTCTTTATCTTCTCAGATGGTAAAGCTGCCCATTCCTCTTGGCAAAAAGCCTCCAGTTCCTGGAAATTCTTGGGCGGTCTTGCATGAACTGCACATTTGAGATCTCCCCAGAGTGGCTCAATGATATTGAGGTCAGGAGATTGAGAAGGCCACTCCAGAACCTTCACTTTATTCAACTTGGCCTTGTGTTTTGGATCATTGTCATGTTGGAATGTCCACGTACGTCCCATGCGCAGCTTCCTGGCAGATGAATGCAAATGCTCCTCCAGTATTTTCTGATAAAATACTGCATTCATTTTGCAATCAATTTTGACCAAATTCCCTGTGCCTTTGTATCTCACACATCCCCAAAACATCAACGATCCACCTCCGTGTTTCACAGCCCTTGTTGACTCCTCTCCAAATGTAGGGTTTATTGTTGTGGCCAAAAAGCTCAATTTTGGTCTCTTCACTCCAAATTACTTTGTACCAGAAGGTTTGAGGCTTGTCTCTGTGCTGTTTGGTGTTTTGTAAGTGGAATACTTTGTGACTAGTGTTGAGCGAACCCGGACTGTAACGTTCGGGTCCGTACCGAACTTTCGGGTGTCCGTGGCATGGACCCGGACATTTCAAAAATCGTTCGGGTTCGGTCCGGGGTTCTGCTATTTTACTCCACGTGTTGAGAAGCTGCAGGGCAGCCAATCAACAAGCGTTTCACTGGTTTGCCCTTAGAAGCCATCACAGCCATGCCTACTAATGGCATGGCTGTGATTGGCCAGTGCATCATGTGACCCAGCCTCTTTATAAGCTGGAGTCACAGTGCTGCAGTCACATGCTCCTTGGGTTAGTGTAGGGAAAGGAAGCTGAAAGCTTGAGGGACAGATTTGAGACATTTTAAGACCTGATCCTGCATCCTGAGATAGATTACTTTACTACTGCTGTCTGTGCTGTTGCTCTGAGGACAGATAGCAGAAATTAGAGATTTCACATACCGCTGCTTTGAGTTGCAGATCAAGCTCTGCATAGAACA
>BLSH010362850.1:9975-20997 GCA_018402905.1 Glandirana rugosa
GTGTATCCCCCTTTGGGGGAAAAAAGTTCGCCACACCACCGCCACAACTCGTCTTGTAGGACTCATGAAGTGTCGGATCCCGTGTGTTTGTAGTATTCTGGGTTAATGCACAAATCCAATCAGTGCTCCTGGTATGCCAGTCAAATCTATACCTATATAATATTGGAAATACCAGCACCCTCATGCAAACAATGGCTGCTGCTGTAAAAATGAAAATAACAATATGCACAAATATTACAGTATAAACACGTTACACTCCAATGTATCCAGCAGCGCTAAAAAGAGTGTCCGGCAGCTTGAATGTGGGACTGGAGTCAATGAGACTCAATAAGACACTATCAGTCCACATAAAGTTCGTTATAAATCAGATCGTCTTATGATGTTTGTGTGCCCTAGGCTGTGAAGTACTCAGGATGTTCTGCTCAACACCGCCACCACACCGCTTGAAAAAAGGGGGTTTCCCCCTATGTGGAGAGACTCACCAGATGTATAACTAGATACAGCCCATAAAACACATCACAAGATGATCCTTTAAACTGCTTGCCTCCTTATCACCAAACCACCATTGATAATCCTCAGTCAGTGTCATGGAGGTACAGTATCTGTCTTCATAAACTGTAGAAATGGATGCTACATCTAAAGCTCTAACTTTAATTTCATAAATGAACCCTGTAGTGGTAGATGATTGGGGTTTGCCTTTGCTGACCTCATTCTGAAATTGCAAGTCTCCGGTTTTAGTCATGACATTACATTCAAGCTGCGGGACACTCTTTTTAGTGCTGCTGGATATATTAGAGTGTAACATGTTTATACTGTAATGTTTGTGCATATTGATATAAATATATATATATACAGTATCTCACAAAAGTGAGTACACCCCTCACATTTTTGTGAATATTTTATTCTATCTTTTCATGTGACAACACTGAAGAAATGACACTTTGCTACAATGTAAAGTAGTGAGTGTACAGCTTGTATAACTGTGTAAATTTGCTGTCCCCTCAAAATAACTCAACACACAGCCATTAATGTCTAAACCACTGGCAACAAAAGTGAGTACACCCCTAAGGGAAAATGTCCAAATTGGGCCCAATTAGCCATTTTCCCTCCCTGGTATCATGTGGCACGTTAGTATTACAAGTTCTCAGGTGTGAATGGGGAGCAGGTGTGTTAAATTTAGTGTTATTGCTTTCATTCTCTTATACTGGTCACTGGAAATTCAGCATGGCACCTCATGGCAAAGAACTCTCTGAGGATCTGAAAAAAAGAATTGTTGCTCTACATTAAGATGGCCTAGGCTATAAGAAGATTGCCAAGACCCTGAAACTGAGCTGCAGCACGGTGGCCAAAACCATACAGCGGTTTAACAGGACAGGCTCCACTCAGAACAGGCCTCGCCATGGTCGACCAAAGAAGTTGAGTGCACGTGCTCAGCATCATATCCAGAGGTTGTCTTTGGGAAATAGACGTATGAGTGCTGCCAGAATTGCTGCAAAGGTTGAAGGGGTGGGGGGTCAGCCTGTCAGTGCTCAGACCATACGCCGCACACTGCATCAAATTGGTCTGCATGGCTGTGGTCCCAGAAGGAAGCCTCTTCTAAAGATGATGAACAAGAAAGCCCGCAAACACTTTGCTGGAGACAAGCAGACTAAGGACATGGATTACTGGAAACATGTCCTGTGGTCTGATAAGACCAAGATTAACTTATTTGGTTCAGCTGGTGTCAAGCGTGTGTGGTGGGAACCAGGTGAGGAGTACAAAGACAAGTGTGTCTTGCCTACAATGAAGCATGGTGTAAGTGTCATGGTCTGTGGCTGTATAAGTGCTGCCAACATTGGGGAGCTAAAGTTCATTGAGGGAACCATGAATGCCAACATGTACTGTGGAATACTGAAGCAGAGCATGATCCCCTCCCTTCGAAGACTGGGCCGCAGGGCAGTATTCCAACATGATAACGACCCCAAACGCACCTCCAAGACGACCACTGCCTTGCTAAAGAAGCTGAGGGTAAAGGTGATGGACTGGCCAAACGTGTCTCCAGACCTAAACCCTATTGAGCATCTGTGGGGCATCCTCAAATGGAAGGTGGAGGAACACAGGGTCTCGAACATCCACCAGTTCTGTAATGTCATCGTGGAGGAATGGAACAGGACTCCAGTGGCAAACTGTAAAGCTCTGGTGAACTTCATGCCCAAGAGGGTTAAGGCAGTGCTGGAAAATAATGGTGGCCACACAAAATATTGACACTTTGGGCCAATTTGAACATTTTCACTTAGGGGTGTACTCACTTTTGCTGCCAGCGGTTTGGACAATAATGGCTGTGTGTTGAGTTATTTTAAAGGGACAGCAAATTTACACTTTTATACAAGCTGTACACTCATTCATTTACATGGTAGCAAAGTGTTGTCACATGAAAAGATATAATAAAATATTTACAAAAACGTGAGGGGTGTACTCACTTTTGTGAGGTACTGTATATCCTGAGCGTAGTCTTAGTGTTTTTGTAAGGGATATATGTGGCCAGGATATATCTCGTAATATTGCCACAGCCACATATTAATGCTGTTGTATGATAGTGCGTATGTGGAAAATCCTGCCAGTCTGGGCCGCCAAAAACCCCCCTTCCATGCTCGAGGTCCTAGAGTGAGCCCGCTTGGACGCCTTACTCCCTATCGTGATCTGGCAAAGTATTTTCTTATCTATACCTCACCTCCCATGCATAGTGAACTGAACAGCCCGCCTCTGTTACTTCAAATGGGAAATTACCAACAAGATACTCTGAGGAAGCCTTCGGTGAAATGCGTAGGTTACTCCTTTGGTATCAGCAAAGACTTATATTGGAGTTGGCCACCTATCTTCATATACAAGTACCTCTATTTGAACTTTTAAGTGAATACACTTGACGATTCAGCTAACCCAATCTCATGTTCTTGTGGTACTTTATGGTTCAGAAGTGTGTGGGGAGATACAGTGCTAAAGTATCAACATGGTTTCCATGTTTGTAGCGTGGTTTACTTCACTTGGATGGCGCTGCTCTCTCTTCTTTCTCCAGAATAGAACAATGTTAAACTGATTACGTACAATCAGATGCAGGAGCATAAATTCTTGAAGGTGCAGCGCTCAGTGCAGCAACAGCCTAATCCAGATGCAAGATCCACACACAGGTGCCCAAGCTCTGTGTGTCCTCCCATACCGGAACAAGATAAATGAATAGATGGAGTCGTCACCCCTGTATTCTGTATTTCAAGTTTATTGACTACATAACAGTGAAAATCAAATAAGAAACGAATGTGTTTCGGCCAGAGCTTTAGTCATATCATATTTTGGTACAATACAATATATTTATGTACAAACTCTGCCCAAATTAACATAATAAATTAATCCAATCAACCAATTATACAATTGTACAAAAAAAACAAAGGGAGATAGAGGGGTAAGATAAAGTGGCACTGGATACTAGAGATAGTAATTTGCAACTGTATATAACAATACATGTAATAAATGAGACCAATATAAAGAAATGCTAGAGTGGAAAATATGCAAGATAGTCCATATAGATCTAATAAAATTTCAATACATGATAATGCTACATATAGATATATACACAGAGATACAATGTTTAAGTGCATTATTCCAGAACGTTTTCTGTATACCATAGGGTTGAGCAACCTTTTTCAACCAGGGTGCCTTGAGGTTTCTTCAGGAGTACCTTGGTAAAATGCCTAAAAATTTACCAAAAATTCTATATAAGCCAGCAGGTGGATCAAGCCTGCCTTTTAGTTACACAAAGCCCTTGGTTTTCATTATGCACCATTATGACTTTCTAGACACTAGCATCCTAACAACCAAATATGTCATCAGTTAATAGTCAGTTAATAAGCAGGATGTCTGTTGCTTCCACAGCATCCATATTTGACCCTCCTGTGCCCCTCTCCCTAAGCACTGGGGTGACATTAGCTGACTGATGGGGAGAACATGAGGGAGAAAAGAAAATTGGAATACTAGTCAGTACCAGTGTGCAAAAGTGTACTTGCTTTGGAAGATTAAATCACCTGTAACGTTGGGTGCCCTACGTGTGAATGTTGCTGCATTGTGTAAAGCTATTAAAATGTTTTTTTTTTCATTTAAGAATGAGGTGCCTTGAGACTTTCCATAATTTTAAAGGGTGCCTTGAGATTGTCTAAAATTTTAAAGGCTGCCTTGATTGAGAAAAACTGGGGTGGAGTACCATTTGCATCACTTTAAAAAGAGGTCTACACTCCATCTCTGGTTCATGTTTGTGAGGATCCCTGTCTCCAAGGAAAAATGCAGGAGCAATGTCTCTGCGACTCAGTAAGAACACTAAATGTCAGTGCAGCAAATTCTTTATAAGGCTCTGTGGCTACAGATAATAGAGAATGACCACTTCTGCAGTAAACAGTACATTAGTACTGCAACACTGTTTCTCACAATGAAGTCCACGCCAGGAATGGGAAAGAGCCGAACAGCTTTAGGGATCTATGAGGTGGCACCACAGGTGAGTGTCTTGGGAAGTCCCAGGGCTGGGACCACAGGTGGGCAGCTGAAGACACAAGGCTACCTGACTTGAAGTGCAGTTCTCTGATAGCTATTAAAGCAGCTTCCCACACTGGCTGGGTCTTCCATGGGAGCTGCATGCTATTGGGCTCCAGCCCAGCTGCCACACACTGGGAACAATGGTGAAGATCAAACATTTGGCAGCAGATGACATGGCCAGTCATCATGATGCACACTAGAGACAGGACTACATGCTCTCTAACTGGGTATACTACAGGGATCTCTCCTGTGCAGTGAACATTGAGCAGGCTTATTCCTGGGTGCTATTTGATATTTCCAAGTGAGTTTGCAAAGAATGTTGTATGAGTACAAATGTTTATAATTTTATATATACTGTATAGTTTTGTATAACGATTGTCATTCTGGAGAAAACAGCAAAAGCTGTGGATATTGTGTGTTAGGAAGTAACAAAGCAGCAGAATACTGTGTATTATAATCACGGCAGGAAAAGACAAGATTTACCTGGAATATTCCAAAGTTATCATGCAGCAAGATTGTATCCATTTTTTCACTTGAGTGCTGTTTGTGTCTTAACGATGAGGACCCATCTGAAGCACATCTGACAGCAATGTTCTTGTAGCCCAGTGGTATGCAAGAAGTCCACTTATGGATAGCACAAGGTTACAGTGGAGATCATGTATCATTTTCAGATACTTATCACTGGTCTCAAAGGGCTATGCATCTTACTCTACATGTGCTGTCATAGCCAGAACTTGTGAGTGCTGAATATACTGTATGTTTTTCCTCTTTCTGCATATACCTGTAGGCCTTCATTGTTCTCTAATCAAGGTGCAGCAAGACCTATGGTAGAGGCTAAAAGTGGTTCTAAAGCCTTAAGGTTTTTCACCTTAATGCATTCTATGCATGAAAGTAGAACTACAAGCAAAACTTTTTTTTTTCTTTTTGGATAGAGTAAGGGAGAGTTAACCCCTGGCAGAGATTTCCCTTCACTTCCCGGTCCCATAGCCAATCAGGAAGTGATAAGAAATCCCTGCAAATTAAAGGAATCTCTTGGGAATCCCCAGGGCACCAGAACTAGTGTCCCCATTGCAAGATTCCCCCTCTATTACATTTCTGGGAAGAACCCAAAATTTGGAATTTTCTTTTACTTTCACTTTGAATGGTAATGGTAAACAGGACAAATAGAAGGGGAATCTCCTTAACAACAGCTCAGACAGCAAAAAAAAAAAAACTGATAGGGGTCCTAATCACTCTCCACTCCATCCGAAACTAAAAAAAAAAAGTTTTGCCTTTAGTTATACTTTAACCGCTTCCCCACCGCGCGCCATCTTTTCACGGCGGCAGTGGGGGAGCGCTGCGCGAATCGCCGTAAATAAACGGCGATTCGCATTTGGCCACCAGGGGGCGCGCGCGCGCGCACCCGCCGCACTCCTGGGGAGTGTGCCCGCGGCTCGGGCGGACCCGATGTCCGCCGGCGAGCCGCGATGAGCGGCAACAGACAAAGAACGGGGAACCGCCGATGTAAACACGGCGGTTCCCTGCCCTGTCAGTGGGGCATGAGAGATCTACTGATCCCTGTCACTGGGATCAGTTAGATCTCTCATGCCCATGTTAGCCCAACCCCCCCACAGTAAGAACACACCCAGGGAACACTATTAACCCCTAGCTCCCCCCCTGCAGGTTAACCCCTTCACTGCCAATGACATTTATACAGTAATCAGTGGACATTTACATTTCTGATCGCTGAATAAATGTCATTGGTCCCAAAAAAGTGTCAAAATGTTCCGACATGTCCCCCCCAATATTGCATTACCGCTAAAAATCGCAGATCGCCGCCATTACTAGTAAAAAATAAAAAAAAAATAAAAACCCCAGAAATGAATTCTCACCATCCGTAAACGCAGCCACTTTTGCGCAAACCAATCAATAAACGCCGATTGCAATTTTTTTTTATCGCAAATATGAGGAATTATATAAATCGGCCAAAAACAGTGAAAAAAAATGTTTTTTTATATTTTTTTTTTGGATTTGAATTTTAGCAAAAAGTAAGAAATTTGTTTTTTTTTGCAAAATGGTCGCTCTTCTTTTGTTTATAGCGGCGATCAGAAATGACGCAGAGGCGATCAAATACCACCAAAAGAAAGCTCTATTTGTGAGAAAAAAAGGACGCAAATTTCGTTTGGGTACAACGTTGCATGACCGCGCAATTGTCAGTTAAAGCGACGCAGCGCCGAATCGCAAAAAGTGCTCTGGTCCTAAAGCTGCAAAACCTTCCGGGGCTAAAGTGGTTAAGGTGAAAATCTTTCTGTGCTGCCACCCCCCACCCCTTTTTCCTTACCTGAGCCCATCCGATCCATCGGAGTGCACAAGCGCAGCGGCGCCCGCTGCTATCTCTCTCCTCATTGGACACATAGCAGCGGGAGCATTTGTTTTGTTTTTTTCTTCACAGGGGGGGCTATGTTACATACCCATGACCTTGACACTCTGTATTCTGTGCTGTGTGAAGTTTTTCTTTAACCACTTCAATACCAGCCACTTTTACCTCCTTCCTGCCCAGGCAGGACCAGTTTTAAGCACTATCACATTTTGAGTGACAATTGCGTGGTCATGCAATGCTGTACCTAAACTAAATTTTTAACATTTTGTTCACACAACTAGAGCTTTCTTTTGGTGGTATTTAATCACCACTGGATTTTTTTATTTTTTGCTAAATAAACTAAAAAAGCCTGTTTTTTTTTTTTTTTAATTGCATTTTCTTTGCTTCTGTAATAAAATGTTGCAAATAAATAATTGTTCTTCATAAATATAGGCCAATATTAATTCTGCTACATTTCTTTGATTAAAATAACTCAAATCAGTGTGTATTATTTAGTCTGTAGGAAAGTTATAGAGTCCACAAACTATGGTATACACAATTATATATATATATAAATCAAGATAGTCCAAGGTATTTAGTAAGAGGCATGCTGAGTTTTTTGAAGTTGTATTTTTTGTCATCATTTTTTGGAAAATTAAGATTTTTTTTTACATACTGCCACCAGTGCAGCACAGTGTCATCAGGCACACTGACTGGTGACAATATGAAAAAAAGAAGAAAATGTATAATTTTTTTAAATTTTTTTTACAAATTGATTTTAACACACTGTGACCAGAGCAATATAATGTTGCCATAGTAGTGATCAGGATTTTTTTTTACATATTATGATTGCTTATAGCAGTGAATTTCATTGCTTTAAGCAAGCATTTACTGAATGTAATCGATTTGCTCACTTTGTTTTGTTGTGATTAGTTGTGATTGGCCACAGCTAATCACATGGTACAGATGGGCTGTGATTGACCATATCTGTAGCATGTGATCAATGTGACCAATCACAGCTAACAACACAATTGTAACAATGAATGGCATGAAAGGAAGTCATTCATTGATTACAACTGTCATGTGAACTGCTGTGATCTGTCACAGTGATTATATGGTACTGGCAGCGCGCCGGTACATTCATCAGTCACGGATCATGCATTGTAGTGTGGCCCCGTGGCCGGCTCATGAGGCGCCATCCGGGATGGCATAATATGGCGTCCACCTGGATCAAAAAAAGTCCAGCTTGGCCCTCAAACTGCTATAGGTCAGGCAGGAACTGATTAGGGGTCACACAATGTCTTATACATCTGCCTATATTCTGTGCAGAGAAAGACACGCGTGAAGAAGCGTTTGCGTCTAAAAAATTATCCTTGAGGTTCATGTGTGCCTGTAGAACTCTGATTTTCCCACTGTAATTAGGGAGTATTTTGCGCATGTAAGGACTGTGGCATATGTGTGTAGTATATGTAAGAAGGCCCAGACTCTTTAAAGTCACATCCAATAATTTAACAGCACCTACTTTTCACTGCAGCATGTTGCGCGAGTCCTCATCTCCCTGAGGTGTTCCTCTTTCTTGTGTTCTAATGTTGAAAGTTACGGCTAAAAAAGTTTTATATATATATATATATATATATATATATATTCATTGTTAGCAAAGTATTAATGCTCTTTTATGATCTCTGTTTTCTTTTTTGGATGGAGTCAGAAAGGATCAGAACCTCAGTCAGATTTTTATTGCTGTCTGAAATGCTAGTTGCCTGTTATTTTTCTGATCCAGGGACTTCAGTGCTTTTTTGGCCACTGAGCTGGAACACATATGCAAGTTAGTTGTAACTTCCCCTGACATTTCTGATCTTAAATGTTTGTTTCATATCAACGTTTCAGAAAATATTGCCGCAAGAGACAATCAGGTAACGGTCAGTCAGGCTGTACCCACAACTTAGCCGCCTGTTTTTACTGCCCTCCAGCTGCTCATATGAGAGTGCACTTGAGCTTTCTAGTCACTGAGACCTGATAGTGCATGATGAGCAGCAAAGCTTCTTGTGATACCCGCCATGAAGCTGTGAGGGAGGTTCTACTGGGGGCAAGAAGGAAAAAGAGAAAGTTTCTGCAATCCGTGGAACTTCAGATCAGCCTAAAAACGATGACCCCCAAAAGGACAAGCGTTTCTCCGGCACTGTTAGGCTAAAGTCTACACCAAGGCCCGAATTACCAGTATGCATTTTGGGAGATCAGCAGCACTGTGATGAAGCTAAGGCTGTGGATTTTACCTCACATGGATATTGAAGCTCTTAAGAAACTTAACAAGAACAAGAAGCTTGTGAAGATGTTGGGTAAGAAGTGTGATGCCTTTTTGGCCTCCGAATCACTTATCAGATTCCTTGTATTTTCAGACGTGGTTTGAATAAAGCAGGAAAATGTCCTTCTTTGTTGACTCACAATGAGAACATTGTGGCCAAAGTTAATGAGGTCAAGTCCACCATTAAGTTTCAGATGAAAGAGGTCCTGTGTTTGGCTGTGGCAGTTGGTCATGTCAAGGTGACAGAGGAGGAGCTTGTCTACAACATCTACCTTTCCATTAACTTCTTGGTATCTCTACTGAAAAAGAGCTGGCAAAATGTGAGGGCCCTGTACATCAAGAGCAGAATGGGCAAACCACAACGTCTGTACTAATTTGTGATGCCAATAAAGTTTTCAACTTTAACAAAAAAAAAAAAAAAAAGTGCGCTTGTATCTATCATGTTAGTGTAGCACCCTCTAATGTGTGCTACTAGAAGTGAGAGTGGCTAAAAGCATATTTCTGGCTAGGAATAAACCTACGTCATTGAATTGGGTCAGGGTTACTAGAGGCCAGGGCTGGATGACTCATCCTGGCAGTTCTCTGCCCCCCCCCCCCCAGTATCTGGGGGATTGGAGAACCTTCTAAAACTAGAGGGTGGAGGTTAGGGGGCTGCCTTAAATATTTATGGGCTCTCATGCAATCCCCAGAAGTGGGCTAGCAGGGAACTGGGATACCCATTGACTTGAGCCATGCCAGCAGGGGGAAGTCGGGTGGAAGATAGAGAAGCAGTGCTGAGGGAGGCTGTTGGTGGCCCTTGAGGGATCCCTTACTGGAGGGGGAGGGTGTTACCTCGGGCTGGGAGCTCAGGAAAGCTGGCCTGGAAAGATCCTAACACAGGAGGCAGTGGAAGGATTCATGCCGGAGAAGCAGCAGGAAGGAGCAAGGAGAGACAGTGAGTAGATCAGCACGGTGCAGGGACAAGACAAGGGGAAACACTGTAAGATGTTACAGTGCTTTCTTGAAGACGATGTTGTGCCAAGTCTTCATCTAACCTTGCCTTTAGAGTAAATGAAGGAAAATGCTTTATGACTAGCAGTGCAGCAGTGGGGAACCCTTACTTCAGTGACCCTAGTGGGGTAATTCTACATTAGAATGCAAAGGTTGTAGGATAGGGCTTATGTTTGAACTTTTTCACAATAGGTTTCAAATTGCAATTATAACTGAAAAAACTCATAGGACGGTTGTTTTTTTCTTAAATATTTTTTAAAACTACTATCTGAAGTAAAATGAATTGCAAACAAACTTACTATCCCAAGGGTTAAAGTGGACATTTAGGCTACATACAGTATAAGCCTGCTTAAAAACACAGCTTCCCTCCTCCTACCTATACTGTACATAGTTTGGAAAATAGATGTGTATGACTACGTTTTCTTGAATCCAATTCAGTCTCTGGTACTGGAGCTCTGATTCCCATATGTCATGGTGTGCTTAACAATGGGAATGAATTGCAAGAGCCAGGATGCCACCCAGCATCTTCTAGTGCCCCTTTGTTGTTGGTGCTCTCTTCTCCTCTGCAGCAGCTGATCACTGACACAGGAGAGTCCCTGCTTCTGAATCACATGACTATACAGAAGCAGATTCAAGAAAGTGTACCCCATCTATTTTACACACAGTATACAGCATAGGTAGGAAGAGGGGGAAGTTGTGTTTATAACAGACTTATATGCAGCCCGAACCTCCACTCTGCGATATGTCCATCAACTTGAAGCAGACTCTGAGGCACTTCCAGTGCCAGATTTATAAGGGGGCAAAAGGGGCAATTTCCCTGGGCCCCCTGCCATTATAA
>BLSH010362850.1:21007-42171 GCA_018402905.1 Glandirana rugosa
TCAGTATGTGTAGATAAAAGGTTTGATACATGTCATATCCATCCTCCTCCCTTCGACACAAAAATTCGTCCGAATATGACATACATCGGATTTACAGGTGAAATTGGGAACCCTATCATTCAAACAAACGTTAAGTAAAATGAAGTCTATCATCAAAATTTTTTATAAATTCTTTTTTTGTTGGCAGGATACTCAAAAAAGTCAATATTAACGTTAAACTTTGGATAACACTTTTTCAAGTTTGTATTCGGGATAGGATGTTGGAAACGTAAGATTACATCTTAATGGGGTGATCCCAGTGACTTCATTCCCAAGGGGTGACGACAAGGGTTAAAGTGGACATTTAGGCTACATACAGTATAAGCCTGCTTAAAAACACAGCTTCCCTCCTCCTACCTATACTGTACATAGTTTGGAAAATAGATGTGTATGACTATGTTTTCTTGAATCCAATTCAGTCTCTGGTACTGGAGCTCTGATTCCCATATGTCATGGTGTGCTTAACAATGGGAATGAATTGCAAGAGCCAGGATGCCACCCAGCATCTTCTAGTGCCCCTTTGTTGTTGGTGCTCTCTTCTCCTCTGCAGCAGCTGATCACTGACACAGGAGAGTCCCTGCTTCTGAATCACATGACTATACAGAAGCAGATTCAAGAAAGTGTACCCCATCTATTTTACACACAGTATACAGCATAGGTAGGAAGAGGGGGAAGTTGTGTTTATAACAGACTTATATGCAGCCCGAACCTCCACTCTGCGATATGTCCATCAACTTGAAGCAGACTCTGAGGCACTTCCAGTGCCAGATTTATAAGGGGGCAAAAGGGGCAATTTCCCTGGGCCCCCTGCCATTATAAAATTAGTTTTGTTATTAAAAAAAAGCAAAGTGTGTGGGTGTCGGGATACAAAGCAGTTAAGCCTGATTTCATAGGCAAAGGAAGGGATGAGGACTTCTGCAAGATGTTTTACATTTTAACGTCTCATGTTATTTTACTGTTTGAGATGTTTGTTTTAACATGACTGTGTTGTATAATTCATTGCATTGTTTACGACATACAAGTGAGTGGGACAAGGGAGAAGTTTGAAAAATGTTGAAAAGTGCCAAGCAACAGCCCCGACCCCATAATTAATGACCAGCATTGATTTATCGCAGCAATAAATATGAGAGAGAAGCTCAATCCCCTGCTTGACCCTGATTGGGTCAAGAGGTGAATCCGACACTTTGGGATCTTGCATAGGGTAAAACTTTGTTAGCAAGTTTTACCCAAAATTCAGAGGTTGGTCGAATTCAGGACAGGCATTGGGGTTTATCATTCATTTCAGTTAACTTTTTTATGTCATGTAAATTAAATTCTATGCTGAGGGACCCCTCTAGTCCAAATCTGGCACTGGGCAGTTCTTTAGACTGGCAGGAGCTCATAGGAGACTAAAGTTGCCCACTCTCGTGGGCTCCAAGCAGCCATCTTGGAGAGTCATCCTGCACACACTTCATTAGTGTTCAATTATTTTTACAGTGCAAATGACCAAAAATGATTGTTGGCCAGGGCTCAGCTTTAGGACAATGTCAATTATTGCCCTATAAGTCTCTTTACTGATATAAACAGGAGACCCATATTGCTTGCTCCAGAAGTAACTAGTTATCTGTGAGGCTCAAGATTCAGTCATAATCTGGATTTCTTACCAGGCTGAGGGGTAAGAAAACTTGCACTCTGTATAAAACCTAAAGTAAACCATAAAGCTCTATTCACATTTGTATGACTCCACAGTTGACCTGACTTTGGTGTGCAACTTTGTTGCAACTTTGATGCAACTTTGGATGGGTGCAACTTGGATACCACTTTGGCTTTGACCAGTGATAATGGACAACTGTTACACAATTGTTGCATTGTATAACATTCAGGTATGACTTTCCTGCAACTTTCGAGGGTTAACTTTGAAGTCTATGGCCCTCAAGTTGCATGAAAGTTGGACCAAAGTGGTGCAAATCCACTTTGAAGTTGCTACAACTTTAAGTCACACATATATGAATAGTTATCATTGGAAAACATGGGGAATGACTTGTCATGTGACATTGATGTCCAAAAAATAACAAACATGTTATACTTATCTGCTCTTTTGCAGTGGATTTGCACAAAGCAGCCCCAATCCTCCTCCTCTCAGGTCCCTCTTCAGCGACTTGCTTTGGGGGCACCCGAGCCGAGCCACAGCTCCCTGTGTCCATTCAGACACATGGCCGCAGCTCGGCCGGGCCCTGCCCCGCCCCCTGTATCCTCATTGGCTGACTGACTTTTTGATTGATAGCAGCGTGAGCCAATGGCACCATGCTGGTGTCTCAGCCAATGAGGAGGGGTATCTCAGGCAGCCGAGACATTACTACAACATTGCTGGATCTAGATTGGGCTCAGGTAAGTATTGGGGGGGGGGGGGGGGCTGCGGGGGCTGCTGTAAACAGAAGTTTTTTTTATCTTAATGCATAGAAGGCATTAAGATAAAAAAACTTCTGCCTTTACAATCACTTTAAGTAGTCCAATGGACCTGTTCACTAGCCAGTTAACACTTGCAAAAAATATTATCACTGGAGCAAATAATACGATTCAAGTGCACAAACTATTGAAGGGGCAGATTACTTGTTAATGTTATCCTTCTCAGGGATTCTGTGGGTTCACAAACCTTTTGTAAACTGTAAGGGCCAGTTCACACCAGGAATCGCACCGGAACATGCTGTGCATTCCTGTGCGATTCACATGCAGTTCTGTGCAGTGCATTTTTGGAAACTCACTGCAACTGAATCCCATGGTACTTCTGTAACGCGCAGTCATGCACGGGCAAATGCACTGCATTTGCAACCTGCATTTGGGGTGTCTTTAACTTGACTCCCGCTGCCGATCACATCTGCAGTGCGCTTTGAACACGCTTAGGGAAACTCGGACAGAACGCACCACGTTCTGGTGTGAACTGGCCACCGATGTATTTTTTTTTTTAAGTAAAACTCAGGTTTAATGCAGTATATCCTGAGGGCTTTGTGACAGGAAGCAATTTAATGCAAATAAAATTGTTACAGAAGGAAGAACGTACGTGAGCCCATATAATTAGAAGGAACACATGCAAAGAGCAGAGACCTGGTGTTACTCACCGAAAAACAGTGTCATTTTCTTCTATCAAGCCATTAAATCATTTGCATTTGTATTGCTTTTCTACACAATGGAATGCAGTAGCAGCATAACTTTTTCAAAATATGACTTTTTTTTTTTATCCAGTATATTTGCAGTAATAAACTACTGACACCCAGTGGTAACAATAAGGTATTAAATGATATTTAAAGAACTCCAGGCAGAAAAGAAGGTCCCTAAATTAGTGTATTCCAGTAAAATTATTTAACCACTTGCTTACCGGGCACTTATACCCCCTTCCTGCCCAGGTCAATTTCCAGCTTTCAGCGCTCTCACACTTTGAATGACAATGGCACGGTCTTGCAACATTGTGCCCAAATGAAGTTTTTACCATTTTTTTCACACAAGCAGAGCTTTCTTTTTGTGGTATTTAAACACCACTGTTTTTTTTTTATTTTTTGCTAAATAAGCACAAAAAGACCGATGATTTTAAAAAAAAAAAGTTTTTCAGATTTTGTTATAAAGTTTTGCAAACAGGTAATTTTGATGATGTGCCAGTAATGGACACTAATAGGTGGCACTGATGGGTACTGATGAGGCAGCACTGGTGGGCACTGATGAGGCTGCACTAATAGGTGGCACTAATAGGCACTGTTAGGTGGCACAGATGGGCACTGATAGGTGGCACTGATGGGCATTGATAGGTGGCACGGAGAGGTTGCACTGATAGGGTGCACTAATGGGCACTAATAGATGGCACAGCGAGGTTGCACTGATAGGGGGCACTGATGGGCACTGATAGGTGGTACTAATAGGCAGCACTGATGGGCACTGATAGGCACTGGTGGGCACTGATCAGGAGGCACTGATGATGAGGCACAGGTGGGCACTGATTGGCAGGACTGATAGGTGGCACTGGTGGGCACTGATAAGCAATACTGATGGGCACTGATAGATGGCACTCGTGGGTATGGATTTGCAGCACTGGAGGGCACTTATTAGCAGCACTGGTTGGTACTGTGTGGGACTGATGTCCCTCTAACAGAAGCCAGGTACCAGCTTTATTCTTTTCTTCAGGCTGACAGCGTGAAGAAAAAAAAAAGTCAGTAACCAGCTTCTGTTTACTTCCATGATCAGCTGTCATTGGCTGACAGCTGATCACAATGGAAAAGGGCCTTCTGTGATTTGCCCTTTACCCTGCTCTGTTATCAGCTAAGTCAGAAGGACTCGGCGATCACAGAGCGCATCGCCCCTGTGGCGGCATTTGAGGTCTGGGCTGTATCCGTCTTTTGGCTATAGCACGGACGTTAAGTGGCTAAATGTATTTTTACACACAATTAGCATAGGTATCTGGAACTGTCTCATCAGCCTCATGTCAACCATTGCACAGACTTGGAGATGGAGAGGACTAGGTGCATGTACTTTCAGAAGAAGAAAGCAGAGTGAGCAGAGTTGATGACCTGTGTTGCTGTTCTTTCATTGTCAAATTAGCAGGCTGAGAGTGTGGACGTGACACCACCATATTCTTAATCTCTTAACAAAGAAAGGGGTGCCACCCAGTGCCAGGAGAAGGTCATCCAGTACCCAGGGTTTAGATGCCAAACTACACTCCCACTCCCCCATATGTGGGCACCCCCAATCATTTTCTGTAGCTGACATCTATGATACTAGCACTAAAGCACCACTTCTGCATGTCTAACAAAAGCTGTCGGGCGGCTTGCGCCTGCAGAGTGTTGGTACCAGGTGTGGACCACACCCCCACCACCAAAGACATCACTGCTCCTATAAAAAAAAAAAAAAAATATATAGGGCACACCAGCCTAGTGCATTATCCCACAGCATTTATTTAAGATCAACAAGAATAATACTCACAAAGATGTGAAGTCAAATTGCTCATTGAGCTACTCATCTATAGCCCAGTACTCTTAAACTTGACACACTCCAGAGTGCAGGGGGACCTCACCTGGATCTTTATGGTCAACATGTTTTGAAGGTGACCCCTTCTTCATCAAAACCAAGCCACACAAGTTCCTTTCATTGAATTTAAACTTTCATACATGGCATGAAGACCCGGGGCACCCCCCTTTGAAAGGACAGGCACAAATACAAAAGGGGAGGGGGAAGGGACTAGCCCGCTGAGGCCAAAACCGTGCAATAGCTGACTAAAACCACCAACGAAAGCCAAAGGTGCTAGCGAATGGAGAATGGCTTTTGCTAGTTGTTTTAGTCATATATGAGATTGGAGAGGTATTTTCTTTATCTGATACATTGCACATTTTAGGCCTGGGGATTGTTAAACTCCCCAAAAGTTATATATTTTCTGAAAGCAAAGACCCTGGAAAATAAAATGGGGGTAGTCTCAATTCCTTATGATATTAGCGCTCATGTTTATCAAACCAATATTTTCAGTTAAGAATGGTAAAATCTAAAAGGCGGGCTTGACCCTTGCAGTGCACGGGTCAATTGATTGTTTTAGATTAGGGAACAAAAAAGATTTACTTACCTGATCTTCCGCTCCTCCCCACAGCTAGACTGATCTCTGCAGCTGCTTCTCTTCTATACTCCAGTGGTCTTGGATCCTGATATCATCAAAATCAAAGCAGCCCTGCATAGGACATGAGGACACATAGAGACAGTCCATGGGGAGTACCATCTGCTGGGGAAGCGGTGGTTTAGGTAAGTGTATGTGGAGTTCCACCCAAAAGTGGAACCTCCACTTATTTGCTTCCTCCCCGCTCTGGTGACACATTTGGCACCTTTCAGGGGGGAGGAGGGAACAGGTCCCCAGAGAAGGGGAGAAGGCACCACTGCACTGTCCCTCGGAAGTTTGCCCCCCCTCCTCCTTCCTCCAATTAAAATGTGCAGCTCGCTTTGCGCATGCGCTTTGGGAACCTTAGTGGAGACCCCTAGTGTAGATGGCAGCGGCAACACCTGACAGCCAATCTGAAAATCAGCTGGGGTGCCGACATTGCAGGCTACGTGGACAGGTAAGTGTCCATATATTAAAAGTCAGCAGCTACAGTATTTTTACAGTAGTTGCTGACTTTTAATTTTTTTTCCCCAGGCGGAACTCCTCTTTAAATTGTTTCTCCTCTGCCTCAGACAAAATGAGTCAATAGTGCTGCCCCACTGCAAGGGATCATTCTTCATTTTCCTGGAGTTGGGCATATATAGTGACAGATTCAAGTCAAAATCCAACTCATAGTTTTTAAGTAAATAAAGCAATAGATTTAAACCACATGAGTAAAAGCTGTCCGTTTATCCACCAGTTGGCCATGTTATGATTTGATCAAAATATGGTCATTGCCACATTAAGTAAAAGTGACAGGTGTTGAGAAAAACTATAACAAGAGCTAGAAGCCTGAGCAGTCGCAGCCAGCAGCAGGTCATTTAACCTCCCTGGCTCTATGATTACCCATTTTTTCACATAGAAATTTGGCATTTTTTATTGTCATTGTAGGCCTGAGAAAATTGAGTACTGTCCGTGATACTTTTTTTGTTTGCACTAACAATTTTTCAGGTTGAGGTTTTTAATAGTGTGGTCCGGTTGAGAAAAATGTTGTCCCACCGGTGTGCAGAAATCATCTTCTTTATGTTCCTTGATGGAATGTCTGTGTAAATTCATCATATGTTGGGGAAACAGGACAGAAATTGCAAACAAGGATGAATTTACACAGACATACCATCAAGGAACATAAAGAAGATGATTTCTGCACTCCGGTGGGACATCATTTTTCACAACCGGACCACACTATTGAAAACCTCAATGTTTTAGTTCTTAAAGGGAATGTCATACCCAGGAAAGGAAAACATTTGAACTAAGAATGATTCTTCTTTTTGACACAAAAAATAATGGTTTAAACTTAGATATAGGTTTTCTTACTCATTATTCTAAAGTTTTACGACCCCCTCTGTGACTGTTGCCCCCCCCCCCTCCCCTTCCCAGTCTATAACTCTGCCTGTCTTATCTCACTATCTCTACAGATAGCTTCATTACCATTTGCCTTATACATTGATTTCTATTTGTTTGTTTTTCCTCTTTCTCCTTTCTGTCAGAGTTTCTTTTTTTCTCTTTTTTTTTCTCTTTTTCCTTCTTTTTTTTTCTCTTCTTTTTTTAACATTCGGCTAAAACTGTTGTGAATCAGTACTGCTTGGACCTTGAAGAAGGGGATATACCCTGAAAGCTTGTCCTGAAAAATTGTATGTTAGTGCAAATAAAAAAAGTACCACGGACAGCACACAATTTTCTCTGGCACTTGCACTAATATGACTGCAATCACCTCAAGCATATTGTAGGCCTGTAATTCTTAGGAATAACTCACTTAGGACAAGAGTCTAGTAGACATCCCGGGTATGATAAAGTTTGAAATAACAAAATCATAAATTATGATATATGAAAAAAAAAATTATAATATAATAAATAATTATAATTATCAAAAATAATAATAATATAATAATAATAAAATGTATTCAATAATGTAATCAAGTCAAAAACACAGAAATTTGCTCAGTTGCAGAATTGTCACTGTTGTCACTTTCAGTGTCTGATGATAAATTTCCCCATGAATCAGTATCACTCAATTCTGCAAATGATTCTTATTTACTATCGGTATTTTCTAGCTGCTCAAAAAACACTTTTGACGTAAAGGGGCACCTTTTAGATGCCATGGACATTCTCAAGTTTCCAGGCAGAGAGAATGACATATATAATATAAAAGTGCATGCAGGGCACTGGACAAAGCACTAGGGACAAAAGGGATGTGAAATGATTTCATATAGTAATGTAATCTTACAGATATCAGTGTACTGTATGTTTACTGTGTGTTTCACTTTTTGAATTTTCAGCCAGGCTCGCAGGAAACGGAGCCCAGCACACAGACGCATCGGGCAGAAGACACAGCGGGGGACATCGCTGGATCCAGGGGACATGGTAAGTAACATTGCCTGGATCCAGCGATACGATCCCGAGTGTGGCTCAGGGTTACCGCTATTTGTAATGGAAATTCACCCCGAGCCACACTCAGGAAAACTGCCAGGGAGGTTAAGAAGAAGAAGGCTAAAAACACATGAACAAAACTAGCTGTTGTGATCACTACCGACATTGTAATAATTTATAGACTTGTGCATGATGGAAAAGTTTGTTTAGTTTTGTTTTCATTCGTAAAATGCATAATTTCGTTCCCTTATATTCATTATGTTAGGTTACTTCTTTTTCAGATAATTTGTTATTTCTGTAGAGTATAGATATTCGTTATAATGAATCGATTTGTTTTATTGTTTAATTGTTTCGTTTTCAGATAATTTGTTATTTTTGTATGTATATTCATGATAACGATTCGTAGCTCGGAAAGTTGTTTGTTTATTGAACCCATTAACACACACCAGAGGTGCAACTAGAACCTTCAGGGCCCCGGTGCAAGAAATTATGAAGGGCCCCACTGGCCCCTGGCCAGGGCCCTTCCCTCTTCCCAGTGATCCTGGGGCCCTTTTCTCCCGTTGCGGGTCCCTTTATTACAGTCCCACTGAATAAACGAATAGTTGTGTACCGAGCTTCCCATTCATTCAGAAATGGAAGTATAGTAAAAAACAGTTTACTATGCTTCAGTTATGAGTGAACCAATTGGTATCAATCACTGAAAAGGAAGGAGCCAGTAAATGACAAATTGACCAACCCGTTCCCATCTCTCCATCATGACACATCTTCTACAGCAGCTGACAGGAGAGAGGAGGGGGAAGGCAGCAGCTCTGTGGGGGGGACCAGGGAAGCACACAGGGACCCTGGGAACAGCAGAAGACAAGTAAACTGGATAGGAGGGGTGCGGGGGCAGCATATAGAGCAGGGATGTCAAATTGGCGGCCCTCCAGCTGTTGCGAAACTACATGTCCCATCATGCCTCTGCCTGTGGGAGCCATGCTTGTAATTGTCAGCCTTGCAATGCCTCATGGGATTTGTAGCTCTGCAACAGCTGGAGGGCCACCAGTTTGACACCTGTGATATAGAAGAACCAATCTCCTCCATTAGGAGGGAAATGGAGGAGATTGGTTCCTCTAAATGCCGCCCCCGCCATCCGTCCTATCCAGGTATACAAGGGAGGCACACGGGCCCCCTGGAGCACAGGGCCCGGTTGCAATTGCAACCTCTGTAGTTACGCCCCTGATACACACAATGACAGTGGGAGAGATTTACTAAAACTGGAGAGTGCAAAATCTGGTGCAACTCTGCATAGAAACCGATCAGCTTCCAGGTTTTATTGTCAAAGCTTAATTGAACAAGCTGAAGTTAGAAGCTGATTGGTTACCATGCACAGCTGCATCATATTCTGAGTGCTCCAGTTTTAGAAAATCTCCCTCAATATCTCTTCTCCTATGCTCAAATATAATATCATAACATAACATATATAATATAACACCCTTCTCACTCAGTTCTCAGGAATGCACTTTGCCAGTAATCCAACCTCCAGCACAAACTGAATCAGCTGTTTGGACTGTAGGATTTACTCCGAGTTTACCTTTTGTTTCATTAGACCAGGGATATGCAATTAGCGGACCTCCAGCTGTTGCAGAACTACAAATCCCATGAGGCATAGCAAGTCTCTGACAGCCCCAAGCATGACACCCAGAGGCATGATGGGACTTGTAGTTTTGCAACATCTGGAGGTGCGCTAATTGCATATCCCTGCATTAGACCTTTAACTAATTAGCGAATCATGCCAAATTCATTTGTTATTTTCATTACAATTTATTTTGTATTCGTTGAAATTCATTGTTTTTTTCTTCAGACATTCGGATGTCCGAAAAATGCAAAATTTGGCCAAATTTTGACTCCTTATGAAATGGATTGCACATGTCTAGTGATCACTACTGACAGTGTAATAATTTATCTGCTGGACTGGACTCTGTGCTCTAACTGTACTGAAGACCAATCGCAGGTGGGGGATTCAGAGGGACCTCTAGCATCATAGGGCCCGTTCATTAGGCAAGTGACCAGTCTTAGGGCCTGTTTATCAGACAAGTGACCGGTCATAGGGCCCGTTCATTAGGCAAGTGACCAGTCTTAGGGCCCATTTATCAGGCAAGTACCTGGTCATAGGGCCCGTTCATCAGGCAAGTGACCGGTCATAGGGCCCGTTCATTAGGCAAGTGACCAGTCTTAGGGCCCATTTATCAGGCAAGTGACTGGTCATAGGGCCCGTTTATCAGGCAAGTGACTGGTCATAGGGCCCGTTTATCAGGCAAGTGACTGGTCATAGGGCCCATTTATCAGACAAGTGACTGGTCATAGGGCCCGTTTATCAGGCAAATGACCGGTCATAGGTCCCGTTCATCAGGCAAGTGACCAGTCATAGGGCCTGTTCATCAGGCAAGTGATGTATCGTAGGGCCCATTCATGAGGCAAGTGACCGGTCATAGGGCCTGTTCATTAGGCAAGTGACCAGTCATAGGGCCCGTTTATCAGACAAGTGACTGGTCATAGGGCCCGTTTATCAGACAAGTGACTGGTCATAGGGCCTGTTTATCAGGCAAGTGACCAGTCATAGGGCCCGTTTATCAGACAAGTGACTGGTCATAGGGCCTGTTTATCAGGCAAGTGACCGGTCATAGGGCCCGTTTATCAGGCAAGTGACTGATTATATGGCCCGTTCATCAGGCAAGTGACCGGTCATAGGGCCGATTTATCAGACAAGTGACTGGTCATAGGGCCCGTTTAACAGGCAAGTGACCGGTCATAGGGCCCGTTCATTAGGCAAGAGACCGGTCACTTGCCTGACAAAGGGGCCCTGCGTGGATCTCAAACGCTGCCTTCTGTGTACCATGTGACCACAATAATAAAGCTTTGGACCCTTTTGAGGAACCCTTGGAGTGCTGAAGACAGTTCTTCACTGGGTGCAGCTAGTCAATCACAGTAATCACATGATTGGTGATCCTTCCCACCCCCTGGGAGTTCAGAACCTTTTAAAAGGATGCCAGGACAGGCAATAAGGGGTTAAAAATATGCCTTATTGCGATATTACATATTTTTGAAGGGACATTATCATCACACGGCCACTTGTACACCATTGCAATCAGGTAAAAGAACAGGCAATATACTTACCTTTCTTCTGGCCATGTGTTGAAAGACTGCCACTTTGATATTTTCTGGCCACTGCAGGCATTTAACCCTTTTGAGTAGGTCAAATGCCTGCTCCCTCTGCCACATGCAGTGGTTCCTCCCACTGGCTCATACATCCTGTAGTGACATACGAGCTGCCAACAGGAATCACAGCATGCAGCAGAAAGCAGATTTACTAGACAAACAAAAGTGTGCAATACATACAGGGGCTGGAGAGGAGCAAAGCAGCAGTGCTTCAACATAAGTGCTGCTAAAAAGATAAGTATATTGCCTCATTTTAGTTCAGTTCCCATTGTGTAAATGTGACCCAGTGATGACAGA
The DNA here is from genome assembly GCA_018402905.1 of Glandirana rugosa. Lineage (NCBI taxonomy): Eukaryota > Metazoa > Chordata > Amphibia > Anura > Ranidae > Glandirana > Glandirana rugosa. Next base: position 32,550 of record BLSH010362850.1, read on the forward strand.
GTTACTTTAAAACCACTTCTGGACCGCCGTACGTCGCTTGACGGCGGCAGTTTGAAGTGGAATACCGTTGTTATGGTAGCAGATAGCTACCATAACCCCGGTATCTATTTTTTCAGCAGGCGATTCCCTGCAAGATAAAAGTGGTCTTAGTGGCGGATTTGCGCGGGGGGGGGGACCTCTCCCACCGCTTTCCGGTCATCTCCGCCGCTTACTGGACCCGCCGGCAGCGGCGGAGATGATCGCGTCCGCCCCCCCCCAGTGTCCGTGAGCCGAGTGAGCGGCTGAAGCCGTTCACCCGACTCCATAACATGGCTGGGCGGAAGCTACGTCACAAGTCGCTTCCGCCTAATGCTCTTAAAGGGGGACATTTTTTTTTTTTCCCTTACCATTTTTTTTTTTATGCATTTCAGTGTAAATATGAGATGTGAGGTCTTTTTGACCCCGGATCTCATATTCTGGAGGTCCTGGCATGCTTTTTTCTATTACAAGGAATGTTTACATTTCTTGTAATAGGAAAAAAAGTGATCACATTTTTTTTTTTTTAAAAAGAAAGGTGTAAAAATTAAAATTAAAAAGTAAAATAAATAATTAAAAAAAAAAAATTTAAAGCGCACCGTCCTTGCGAGCAGAAGCGAAAGCATACGTAAGTCCCGCCCACATATGAAAACGGTGTGCAAACCACACATGTGAGGTATCGCCGCGATCGTTAGAGCGAGAGCAATATTTCTAGCCCTAGACCTCCTCTGTAACTCAAAAATGCTAACCTGTAGAATTTTTAAAACGTCGCCAATGGAGATTTCTATGTTGCAAAGTTTGTCGCCATTCCGCTAGCGGACGCAATTTTGAAGCATAACATGTTGGGTATCATTTTACTCGGCGTAACATTATCTTTCACAATATGGAAAAAAATTGACCTAACTTTACTGTTGTCTTATTTTTTAACTAAAAAAACTGAATTAAAAAAAAAAAAATCGCGCTTGTAAGACCACTGCGCAAATAAGGTGTGACATAAAGTTTTGCAATGGCCGCCATTTTATTCTCTAGGGTGTTAGAAAACAAAATATATAATGTTTGGGGGTTCTAAGTAATTTTATAGCAAAAAAACCCGATTTTAACTGATAACCACCGAACTCCAAAAAGAGGCTCGGTCTTAAAGTGGTTAAAGTGACGCTAAACTCTGGTTTAAAAAATGATATATTCTATCTACGTATTCTCAATGCATAAATGTACTTCTCTCAGCCTTATCTAAATCCCCATATTCCTTTTTTTTCTGCTGTAACCTGGCACCCTGTTAGAGGGGGGCTACATTTGTTCTCCATGGTTCCATTGTATGCAGGAGCATAGCCACCCTCTCTTTCTCACTTCTGACTATAGGATTTGTAGTGTGCATAGAGCAGTGCACATGACCCATAACTAACGTGCGCTACTTCTTTCAGGCAAATGAAAGTGAGGAGGAAATGGAGATGTTCAGGAGCTCACTATTTCAGAAAAAAATGCTGTAAGAAACAATTTAATGAAAAATAGATTACAGGACCATTAGTGGCAAGTAGTGGATGAGTGTGGATTTATTTATAAAAATAAGCATATAATTTAGTGTTATTGTTATTATTATTTAATATTTATTATGTATTTATTTATTTACTTTAAATGTTATTATTATTTCATTTATTTATTTATTTGTGTATTTATTTATTCTTTCTTTTCCAAAAATTTTATTTGAATTTTTCTCAAAGCTACCAAGTTTACAACAAACGTGTCAGTATGGCAAATATTTCAAAGTACACAGTCATACACAATAGAGAGGGCAGGTAACTTATGGCAAATGATTAACACAGTCGGGTGTGTATTTATTTATTTTTTATTATATTGTATTTATTTTTTATTGTTATTTTATTATTTATTTTATTTTTTATAATATTCTATTCACTATGTATTATATATTTATTATTCTCTTTATTATTGATATATTTTGGTATCCCTATGTCACACTGGTGACATGCTTACAATATACCAGACAAAATAACTGTTTCCTGATAAAGTCTTTATGAAATATGTCAGGTTATGAACAACAATGCAATTTTAATGTGACTTCATCTTTTTTTTTTTTTATCCATTTTTATTAAACAATATCAGCACAGCATACAAGATAAAATGTGAGCAATAATACATCCCACTTAAGGATTTACAAATAAAGCGATAAGACTCAAATTAGGGTTGAAAGCTGAAGTTTAATCTGCTTATATTTTCCCTTTGGCTGGTTCTTTTTCTCCTCTCATTCGAATAACATTTTTAATCAAAACCTTCTGTTTTCATTGCATACCTTATTTTAAATCCAGTGATGTCTTCATTTGATCTCTGTGCTTCTCTATGCAATGCAGACAGATCATGGATGTTGGGTGGGGCTGGCAGTGTTCTGTACATAGCTTTCTGAAAGCATCACATTGCCCTGCTGCAGTACTTTAGCTGGCTCTTGGCAGGAATTATACAAATATCAAAATTCCTTGGTGGTCAGAATTTACATGGAGACCACTCTTGGTAACGCTCACATGTGATGCTGAGCCTCCATGATTGAAGAGCTCAATTCCAATACAGGAGAGGAGCCTGTACAAGGCTGAAAATAAGGGCAGAATTCAGCTTTAAGCCAATAGGCTTTTGAACTGCCTGTCTCACAGTGGCAGTTCAAACTCCCATCACATGACACAGCCAAGGGGAGGACATCCCTCATTCTGATCTGCTGCTGTATCCAGGGAGGAGGAGGGGAGATCTGCAAAGATTGGAGGTCTTTGCTGAGGAAGGGGGGCTGGGAAGGAGGAGGGCTTGTACTGAGAGAGAGTCTATACTGGGGGAGTGGAGCCTGTACTAAGGGGGGTCTATGCTGAGAAGGGGGTCTGTACTGAGTGGGTGGGCTGATGGGGGGTCTGTACTGGAGGAATGGGGTCTACACTGAGGTGTTGGGCTGGGAGGGCAGTCTGTATTTAGGGGGGTCTATACTGAGTGGGAAGGGGGCCTGTACTGAGGGGGGGTTGAGGTTAAGGGCTGAGGTGGCAAATCTGAACTGGAGTAGTACTGGGGCTGCTTTTGGAGATCTGTAATGCTGGGAATATGGGCTTGGGGGAATGGAAATTTATACTCAGAGAAGGGGGTAATTTTTGGTTGTATTCTGTACCCTGTGCTCTCTGTATTATGTACCCCTGACCCCTGCACTCTCTGTCTTACACACTCATGACCCCTACACTTTCTGCGCTACATGTTCCTCATCCCTGCACTCTCTGCCTTACACACTCCTGACCCCTGCATTGCATTCTCTGCATTGAACAATCCTGACCCTGGACTCTCTGCATTACACACTCCTGACCCCTGCACTCTATGCAGTACACACCCCTGACCCCTGCACTCTCTGTGTTACAGACTTCTGACCTATGTCCTCTCTGTGTTACACACTCCTGACCCCTGCATGCTCTTCATTAAACCCTCCTGACCCCAGCACTCTCTGCAATACACACTTCTGACCCTTGCATTCTCTGAAGTACAATCTCCTGACCCCTGCACTCTCTGCATTACACACTCCTGACCCTTGCGCTCTCTGCAGTACAGACTCCTGGCCCCTGCTCTCTATGCATTACACACTCCCGACCTCTGCCCTCTCTGCACTACACAATCCTGACCCCAGCACTCTCTGTGTTTCACGCTCCTGACCACTGCACTCTGTTTTACACACTCCTGACCCAAGCACCCTCTGCCTTACACACTCTTGACCCCTGCCCTCTCTGTGTTACACACTGCTGACCCTTGCAACCTCTGTGTTACACACTCCTGACCCCTGCACTCTGTGCGTTACACACTCCTGCACTCTCTGTCTTACACACTCCTGACCCATGCACTCTCTACATTACATGCTTCTGACCTTTGCACGCTCTGGATTACATATCCCTGACTCCTGCACTCTCTGTTTTACACACTCCTGACCAAAGCACTCTGTTCATTACACACTCTTGACCCCTGCGCTCTCTGTGTTACACACTCCTGACTCCTGCACTCTCTGTGTTACACACTCCTGGCCCCTGCACTCTCTGTGTTACACACACCTGACCCCTGTACTCTCTGTGTTACACACTCCTGACCCCTGCACAGTCTGCATTACACACTCCTGGCCCCTGTACTCTCTGCAGTACACACTCCTGACCCCTGCACTCTCTGTGTTACACACTCCTGACCCCTGCATTCTCTGTATTACAGACTTCTGACCTATGTTCTCTCTGTGGTACACACTCCTGACCCCTGCATGCTTTTCGTTACACACTCTTGACCCCTGCACTCTCTGCAATACACACTCCTTACCCTTGCGCTCTCTGCAGTACAGACTCCTGGCCCCTGCTCTCTATGCATTACACACTCCTGACCTCTGCCCTCTCTGCACTACACAATTCTGACCCCTGCACTGCCTGTGGTACACACTCCTGACCCTTGCACTCTGTTTTACACATTCCTGGCCCAAGCACTCTCTGCATTACACACTCTTCACCCCTGCCCTCTCTGTGTTACACACTGCTGACCCCTGACCCTTGCACTCTCTGCGTTACACACTCCTGACTCCTCCACTCTCTATGTTACACACTCCTGACCCATGCACTCTCTACATTACACGCTTCTGACCTTTGCACGCTCTGCATTACACACACCTGACCCTGTTTTACACACTTCTGACCCAAGTACTCTATGCATTACACACTCTTGACCCCTGCACTCCCTGTGTTACACACTCCTGACCCCTGCACTCTGTGCATTACACACTCTTGACCCCTGCACTCTCTGTGTTACACACTCCTGACTCCTGCACTCTCTGTGTTACACACTCCTGACCCCTGTACTCTCTTTGTTACACACTCCTGACCCCAGCACTCTCTGTGTTACACATTCCTAACCCCTGCGCTCTGTGTGTTTCACACTCCTGACACCTGCACTCTGTATGTTACACACTCCTGACCACTGCACTTTCTTTGTTACACACTCCTGACCCTTGCACTCTGGGTGTTACACACTCCTGACCCCTGACCCCAGTCCTAACCCTTACATTCTTTGTATTGCACAGACCTGCACTCTTTCTGTTGCACAGTTCTGACCTCTACACTTTCTGCTCTACACAGTCCTGAGTCCTGCACTCTCTGTAATACACATTCTTGACTGTGATACGTACTCCTGCGGATGTTGGGATATGTGTGCTGTGTATAGAGCAGGTATATTTTAACATGTCCCTTTAAGCCCCTTCCACTAATAGCACAATGTGGCCACGGCAATTATTCAGCGTACACTCTGTTACTGAAATAATTTATTTTGTATGATGAGTACATGGATTGAAAACTGGCTACAGGGGTGAGTCCAGAGGGTGGTGATAATTGGGGAGTGCTCGGAATGGTCTGGTGTGGAAAATGGGGTCCCCAAGGGTTCTGTCCCGGGACCAATCCTATTTCATTTATTCATAAAAGATCTGGAGGATGGGGTAAACAGCTCAATCTCATTTTTTGTGGATGATCCCAAGCTAAGCAGGGCAATAACTTCCACGCAGGATGTGGAAACCTTGCAAGAAGATCTAAACAAATTAATGAGATGGGCAATTACATGGCAAATGAGGTTTAATGCTGGAAAATGTCAATGCATTTGGGTGCCAAAAATATGAATGCAGTCTACTCGCTAGGAGGAGAATGTCTGGGGGAATCTAGGATGGAAACGGGCCTGGGGGTCCTAGTAGAGGACAGGCTCAGCAATGGCATGCAATGCCAAGCTACTGAAAGCAAAGCCAACAGAATATTGGCATGCATTAACCACTTCACCTCCGGAAGAATTTCACACTTTAGGACCAGAGCACTTTTTTGCGATTCGGCACTGTGTCGCTTTAACTGACAATTGTGCGGTCGTGCGACGTTGTACCCAAACAAAATTTGCGTCCTTTTTTTCCCACAAATAGAGCTTTCTTTTGGTGGTATTTTATCACCTCTGCATCATTTCTGATCACTGCTATAAACAAAAGAAGAGCGACCATTTTGCAAAAAAAACCAAATTTCTTACTTTTTGCTAAAATTCAAATCCAAAATAAAAATATAAAAAGACATTTTTTTTCACCGGTTTTGGCAGATTTATATTCTTCCTCATATTTGTGATAAAAATAATCGCAATCGGCGTTTATTGATTGGTTTGTGCAAAAATGGCCGCGTTTACGGATGATGAGAATTCCTTTCTGGGGTTTTTATTTTTTTTTATTTTTTTACTAGTAATGACGGCGATCTGCGATTTTTAGCGGTACTGCGATATTGCAGCCGACATGTCGGACATTTTTGACACTTTTTTGGGAAGAATGACATTTATTCAGCGATCAGAAATTTAAATGTCTATTGATTACTGTATAAATGTCATTGGCAGTGAAGGGGTTAACCTGCAGGGGGAGATCTAGGGGTTAACTGTGTTCCCTGGGTGTGTTCTAACTGTGGGGGGGGGGGTTGGGCTGCCATGGGCATGAGAGATCTAACTGATCCCAGTGACAGGGATCAGTAGATCTCCCATGCCCGCACTTTCGTGTTTACATCGGCGGTTCCCCGTTCTTTGCCTGTGGCCCCTCATAGCGGCTCGCCGGCGGACATCGGGTCCTCCCGAGCCGCGGGCACACTCCTCAGTAGTGCTAGCGGCCATTCGCAGCCTTTTTATGGCGATTCGCGGCCAGCGGCCACACTACCGCCGTAAATATGCGGTAGGCAGTGTGGAACTAGTTAAAAAGGGAATTAACTCCAGAGATAAAATGATAATTCTCCCATTATACGAAACTCTGGTCCGGCCGCCTCTTGAGTATGCTGTCCAATTCTGGACCCCAATCCTCAGGAGGGATGTACTGGAACTGGAGAGGGTCCAGAGAAGAGCAACAAAGCTAATAAAGGGCCTGGAGGATCTCAGCTATGGGAAAAAGACTACAAGCATTGAACTTATTCTCTCTGGAGAAGAGATACTTGAGAGGGAATATGATATCAATGTACAAATACCGTACTGGTGACCCCACTATAGGGAAAAAGCTTTTCAATGAAAGGGAATTTAAAAAGACATGCGGCCATTCACTAAAATCAGAAGAAAAGCGGTTTATCCTTCAACTGCGTAGAGGGTTCTTTACTGTAAAAGCGGTAAGGATGTTGAATTCTCTTCCTCAAGCAGTGGTTTCAGCCGGGAGCATTGATAATTTCAAAAAATTATTAGATGGGCACTTTAATGATCACAATAGGGGTATACAATGTACTATTAACATAAAAGCACACACACATAGGTTGGACTGGATGGACTTGTATCTTTTTTCAACCTCATCAACTATGTAACTACGGGGGGAGGGGGGGTGTAAAGACAATGATCATCCCTGGGTGCCAGATATGTTCAGTACACCATTGCCCTACATATAAATTAAATTAGATGAATATTGTCTTCCTGGTCAGTATGAAAACCAAGTTAGAAAGTGGTTGAGTGTTTCTAAGCTTGTTGAAGTAAATGTATATATTAGTACATATTATTACAATGATCAAATATAATGTTTTTAGTATATTGTATGCCTTGCTGAAGGTTTGAAGTGTGTGGAAAAGGTTCAGGATGGTAAACAGAAGTTGGCAACTAGTTAATATTTCTTATGATGGGAGTGGCAATCATCCAAGCTGCTATGTCTGCTTGTAGGTGGGCGCTTGGTGCACAGAAAAAATGCAGGCATATCACCCGTTTTACCACCCCCTGGTGTTGATTATAAAAAACATTTTATCAGAGCTCCAATCTTTGGTTAAACAGATAAAGGAAATGCAGTGGCTACTATTGCGGAAAAAAGAACATTTTTTTTTAATTGATCATCTTAAAGTTGATGTAAATTTGAGGAGTATGGGATTTGGCTTTTCAAAGCACTGTCTACCCTAAACAATTGCCATTTCTTTTGATAAAATATTTTTTTCATTGTTGTTGTTGTTTCATGTTATATCTCAGCACTGCTGACCTCCTACAGCCTTTTTGCAGTCACTTCCTGTCAATATTCATGGACCCCAGCAGTAGCTGTCTCATATTTCTCAGGGCAGGTTTTCTGATAGTGACAACAATGGATCATGCATCCTGAGCGTTGTCACCTTATAACAGCAAGTGCCTGAGAAAAAAACCTTTATGGCAGGGTAACCAGGTATTAATTTAATAAAAGCTGCAGATTTAAAATGATGTAATGAGGTTCTGCAACCTGTCACTGTAAATATTTGGCTTATAGTCATCTGTCTCTATGGAAGCAATACTCAGCCTGGAAAATAATTGTTCAGGAGGAGATTCACAGAGAAAAATGGATTCTAATAACACTTTGAGGATGCTTACCTGTGCTTTCTGTGTTTTCCACAAGATGGCACTAAAGAATATCCAAGCCATATGAGATCATCACTAGCTAGCGTGCTCATCTACATTATACTGTATGTGATTTGCAATATTAAAAAAGGAAGAACATTGTCCCTGTTAACTACAGAGCATACCGTTGCACTGATAGACCCAGAAATGAGGTTGAGCAGCTAAAACGATGCTATGAGCAGCTATGACATGGCAGATATGGCTGATTCCCAAACAAAGGTGGTCCTAAGCATCGTCTGAACCAGGGTTTCTCAACCAGGGTTCCGTGGACCCCTAGGGTTCCTTCAGATGTTTGCTAGGGGTTCCTTGAGCAATGTTCAATTTCTACCTCTCAGATAAATTCCCAATGACATCACTGATCTTTTTAGCTATCTGTAAGGGGTAATTCTTCCCAATGACCACAAGTGTAAGGAGCATTCTTCCCATTGACCATCACACTAATGTATCATGAGCTGTGAATTTTTAACTTTTAGCAGGGGTTCCCCGAGACCGGAGAACTATTTCAAGGGTTCCTCGGTGTTGAAAAAGTTGAGAATGGCTGGTCTAAACATACAACAGTTAAACCATGATATACCTGGAATCAAAATGGAATGTATGCTAATGTTTTTCGTTTCAAATCTTTTTATTGAGAAATTTTAAGTACAGCAAAAGATGTATATAAAAAAAAACAAATGTTTGGTACATATATAATCTCAAACAAGGAGTACATATAGATATGGGTACATGTTAATAAAACGGGCAATTGGTAGAGAGGAGATATAAATAATAGGACGTTGACCAAAGATCATCCGTGTAAGAACTTCTCTGATAGTCGAATCAAGTCAAATAGCATTGGGAGGTGCAAAACCTGACCTGTAAGGAAACAGCACAGTATACTATACTAAGTCAAACATCTGCAACCCATTTTGTGAGCCTCTAAGTGAGAGTTTTTAGTAACCCCCTCCTACCACATAGATGGGGAAGAGCGGAACAACCCCTGTACCAAACATTCCCTATCAAACAATTAGAGATCAAGATAGAGTCAGACTGGAAGAGAGAGAAGACGAAGTAACTGCTAATGTTTTTCTTGTTTCTTGCTGTTGGTGTGGTGTTAACCAATGTCAGCTCCTTTCCTTAGGATCTGACTTGTGAGACCCAAAGTCGTAGGACATGTGAAATGCCATGCATCTCTATAAGAGCCATTCCAACAATGGCGGTCAGTGGTATTTTTTTGGGGGGGGGGGGGGGGGGGGGG
>BLSH010362850.1:47323-57805 GCA_018402905.1 Glandirana rugosa
GTAAACAAAAAAATATAAAAAAAACCTCGCTGGCAGGCTGCATGCTTGGCTAATGGTCTGGCATGGATTTTTTTTGGGGGGGAACCCCACGCTTTTTTTTTTTTTTTCAATTTTTAATTGCCAGCAATGTTTTGTTTTTTCTTACCCCGCTGTGAGCGGGGAAGCTTATTGACAGCTGATGACTTCTAGGATTTTAAAGGATTTCCCACCTTAGGACCAGAGCACTTTTTGTGATTCGGCACTGCGTCGCTTTAACTGACAATTGCGCAGTCGTGCGACATTGTACCCAAACAAAATTTGCGTCCTTTTTTTCCCACAAATAGAGCTTTCCTTTTGGTAGTATTTGATCACCTCTGCGTCCCTTCTGATCACCGCTATAAGCAAAAAAAGAGCGACAATTTTGCAAAAAAAAAAAATTTCTAACTTTTTGCTCCAAAAAAAATATAAAAAAACAAATGTATTCATCAGTTTTGGCCGATTTATATTCTTCCTCATATTTTTGGTAAAAAAAACGCAAACGGGGCTTATCGATTGGTTTGCGCAAAAGTTGCCGTGTTTACAAACCATGAGAATTCATTTCTGGCATTTTTTACTTTTTTTTTTTTTTTTTTTTTACTAGTAATGGTGCCGATCTGTGATTTTTATCCAGACTACGATATTGCAGCGGACATGTCAGACATTTACATGTAGCCAGAAATCCCCCCTGATTTTTTAGGACTTTTAGGGCGCAGATAAAGATGTCAAACATATAAAATAATACAATTTATTGAAAATACAAAATTTTAAATTTAAAATAATACATCCATACAGCATATGTAGCCAAAATTGTGGTAGAAAACAAGGTTTATATCAAGGCTGGAATTTCTTGCAGCTTTTTAAGCATTTCTTGTCAAATGGCCCGACATGTTTCAGGATACATAATTCCCTTCTTCAGGGGCATTCATTTGCAAAATACAAGGTATATGCTGAAAAATATATACACACAGATTAATGACTTTTCCCCCCACAGGGTACAAACATCTACATGGGCATAATTTCTCAGGAAAAATAGCCATACATTTCTCTTAAATATAGTTACAGAACAGGATTACCTTGTTAGGCTATGTTCCACACCTATCTGAGTAGATATTAACCCTGCAACTCGCGCCACCAGAATGATACTGGTGCCCTTTCCCCCTTGGGGGGTGAAGTGCCAGGATGGTGAGCAGGCAAGCGTCCACTGTTCCACTGAACTCCCGAATTCGGACCGATGGTGACCGGCCGAGGCAGCAGGGAGCCATGAGCCCCTAAATGAGTGACCACCTTAATGCCAATGGGTCTGTATGGAAAAATACATACAAGCATATGCTAATAACGCGTAAAAATTGGACGTCCCATAGTTATCCAGAAGGCTATCTGCAATCTTATATAGTTTGTCAGACATTTATGACACTTTTTGTGGGACCAGTGACTTTTATACAGCATTTAGAAATTTAAATATCCACTGATTACTGTAAAAATGTCATTGGCAGGGAAGGGGTTAACCTGCAGGGGGCAGTGAAGGGGTCAACTGTGTTCCCTGTGTGTGTCCTAATTGTATGGGGGCTGGGCTGCCAGGGGCACCAGAGATCTAACTGATCCCGAGTACAGGGATCAGTAGATCTCTGGAGTGCCGCCTGTCAGAAGGGGGAACCGCTGCGTTTACATCAGCGGTACCCCGTTCTGGCTCTGTCACAAGCCATCGCGGGTCGCCGTCCGACATCGATTCTGCCCGACCCACGTCCTTGTTTGTGCGGCCGCCAGCAGTCATGCACGCGAGTGACAACTATAAGCCGCGGCTCGCGGGACAGAGCCACGCTGTTGCCACTTATAGTCGTCACACAATCGGCAAGTGGTTAACAACCAGCTATTTACTGTGCCCTGGTTGGGCAAAGTTTTGCCCAATCAGGGCTTAGAATGCAATGTGTAGTGCGCAGTGCATTACATAGAGTTTGGCGGGGCAAACACCCGCTGAACACCCTGCAAATTCGGGTGTTTGCCAATCAGCCAAACAGGCAATGTTTGGGCCGAACTTCTGCTGGGTCTGAACTGTTCACCTAACTCTAATCACTATAAATGTGGGTGTGTTCCCCTTATAGAAGCACCACAAACCTATAAGTTATGTGTTATCAAAAGAATAAATAATGTCTCAAAAATAATCCAAACTCTGATAAAAAATGTTTACAGGACTTCATTGTAATCTGAATATTTATTTAAGTGGAAAGAAAACACCCTGTAAACCTAAGCAACGTGCAATACATAAATAAAAACTTTTAACATCACAAGGAATTCACTATTTTCATGCCAATCTCTGCAATCCATGGCCTTTGGGGGCTGCTAAGTGTCTTTAAATAACTAGTTGCCAAGGGCTGTAGAAGTATGTCCATCCAACACCCTAAATTTTGATTGATTGACCCAATTCCTGCTACTATGGGCCTGTCCTCAGGTGGGAATATTGAATTTTAGGTTAATTATAGAATATGAGCAGATCAGGATGTAATGAAACCATTTTTCTGGCTCTAAAAATATCTTACTGTGATCTTTTATCTGAAAGTTCACTAAGATCCTAACAAAAAGCTATAGTAGGATTAATATCCTGAACTGTATAAGTGATGGTTAGCAATGAGGTCCTAGATCACTGCCACCATTGGTTTGAACCAAACCTTGACCATAAGGTTCATGGTCCCAGCAAATTATTAGGAATTCTTTATAACCATAATTCACATACTACTATGTGAAGAAGGGACTCCGGATGTAAGAGGGGACTCTGATGTAAAGGGAAAATCTTAATACAAAGGAGAAACTCCTATTGTAAAGGGGGACCCCTAACATAAGGTAGAGGCTTTGATGTGGGGGTGTCTGATGTGAAGGGGAAAATCTTAATACAGAAACTCCTATTGTAAAGGGGGACCCCTAACATAAGGTAGGGGCTTTGATGTGGGGGTGTCTGATGTGAAGGGGAAAATCTTAATACAGAAACTCCTATTGTAAAGGGGGAACCCTAACATAAGGTAGGGGCGTTGATGTGGGGGTGTCTGATGTGAAGAGAGCTCCTCATGTGAAGATTGCTAGGTGGCCACTGACTATTTTATGAAGTTCTTCCATAAGGTAGGCTGAAAAGCATTTTATTTGGAAAAATTTAATTTATTAACCACTTCAGCCCCATAAGGATTTACCCCCTTCCTGACCAGAGAATTTTTTGCGATACGGCACTGCGTTGCTTTAACTACCAATTGTGCGGTCGTGCGAGCTATAAACAAAAAAGAGTGACAATTTTGAAAAATAAAAAAAAATTTTTACTTTTTGCTATAATAAATATAAAAAAAATGTAAAAAATTTCTTCCTCAGTTTAGGCAAATATGTATTCTTCTACATATTTTTGGTAAAAAAAAGTCGCAATAGGCGTATCTGTGATTTTTAGTGGGACTGGGACATTGTGACGGACAGATCAGACACGTTTGACACTTTTTTGGGACCAGTGAAAATTATACAGTGATCAGAGCTAAAAATAGCCACTGATTACTGTGTAAATGTCACTAGCAGGGAAGAGGTAAACACTAGGGGGTGATCAAGGGGTTAACTGTGTTCCCTCTGTGGTGTTTGTAACTGTAGGGGGGCTTGGCTGACTAGAGGAGGAGTGAGATCGTTGTTCCCTATCACTGGGAACAGACACTCTCTCTCAACTCCCCTGTCAGAACGGGGATCTGCTTTGTTTACACTCACAGATCCCCGTTCTGCCTGTCTCGGGAGCAATCATGGTTGGTTGGTAGGCATCAAGTCTTCCCCACCTGCTGATTGGCTCCCCTGCTAGCCAGTGAGCCCGCATGCGTGCCTACACCACACATTCCAGCGAGCAACTTACAGTTACGGCGATTCGCAGGAATGGGCCAACCTGCTGACGTAAAACGGCAGCGGCTGGTCGGCAAGTGGTTAAATGGTTGTACTTGTCTATTAGACTCAGGTTTTGTTTAGCCATACTCCTTTAAGACCCTCCCAGTCTGGCCACACCCTTTATTTGCTGCAGCTTAATGTGTGTACCAAGTGTATATCGTATGTATAGGTGGCTGGAATGTAGCTTGGCTCTCCCTTGATGCGGGCTTAGAGAGGGCCACATTTATGATTTTGCATACAGAAAACAGCCCTGGTGACTGTACTAAATGTAAAGTGCTGCATAAAGTTTAACCTGTTCCTGCAATAACTATATCATATTAATAACAATGCTTGGATCTTTAGGCAGATTCTGTAAATCCATTCTTTCCCTTTAAATTGCCTCTTGCATTAAAAAAAAAACGTTCACAGAAGCCTTTTCAGCTAATTTAACCAATTCAGCGTCTACATTGTTTTGAAAAATGTCCATAAACTTACCCCCTGTATGAATAGGATAAAAATCAGCCAAACATCTCTTGATATAGTAAGTCTATGCATATAACTTGTAAGTGATGCAACCAAATCATTGTGCAACTGTAAATTAATCAAGTCAACTAAACCGAGAATGATAGATTATTCATATCCTATGCAGCTGCATCAGGACTCCCAGAGTCTGCACCAGGACTTACCCAGAAGATCACCTTCAAAGGAGTTGTCAATTGATCCATCACATTCGGAAAGACCATTGTTTACATCATGTTTTCTTAGGTTGAGTTCACATTATTGCGACTTGGTTGTAGGGCCACCTCATCCCTTTAAAACCGAACACATATTAATTACACAGGTTCTGTGGCTGATTAAGGTGATAATAAAACTCACTTGATGCCTTACCTGCATTAAATTAGCCTCAGAACCTGTGTAATTCATATGTGTTTGGGTTTAAAGGGATGAGGTGGCAACCCTACTTGGATGTGGGTTTTGCCGCATCCAATCCGCATGTCAGGAGATTGTGACCGGCTCTATATGGAGCTGGTTCACTCATCTCCGAGCGGCTCCGGTGAGAATTGCATAGGAGTCCTGTGCGTCTTCTAGTCCATTTCAAGTCAGAATTCAGCCAAAAATTTGGTCTCAAATGGGATCTGAAACGGTGAACAGGGACGTGCCGGACCCCTGCTGTGAGCCGTTCCGTGCTGCGGTGTGAACCCAGCCTTAAAGTTATTTTCCTACAAAATGTATTCAAATCCAAAAATGCAGCAACTAGACTGAAATGTTGTATCGGGGCAAATGACAAACCTTTTGATAAAAGGGATATTTCATCTTTTTGTTAAAAGTTTCTCCACTGGATAATTAGCAGGGGCGGCTCGTCCATTGTGGGTGCATGGGCATTGCCCCCCTATCCCTCCGCTGCCCTCCCTATCCATGCGCCCAACCCTTTTCAGGATGCCGGACGCATGAATTTTATGGCGGGGATGGGCGGGGGAGTGTTTTTTGAAGCACTGATTAGAGCCAGAGGCTCTAATAGGCTTCAAAATAGGGTGGGCTTGGGGCGCAGAGCATTGTGTCTGCAGCTCACCCAGGTGTGTTACAACAGCGAATGAATATTTGCTGTTGTAACACTGATCCTCCTCCCAGCCAATCAGGTAGCAGGTTTTGACATCCGTCATCCGATTGACTGAAAGCACAAGCGATCCTATTGGATACCTAGGAGGAGGAGGAGTGGAACTGTATACTGAAAGCCGCTGCATGCCACCAGAGGACACAGAGCCACTACTTGTCACCCGAGGACACAGAACCACTACCCGCCACCCAAGGACAAAGAGCCAGTGCACGAGATGGGGTAAGTGCCGGACCAACCAGCAAACTGCGGGGGAGAGGTGCCCCTCCAGGGTGGGGGTGCCACTCTGAGGTGCTACTCGGGGGGGGGGGTGGAGGGTGCCGCTCGGAGGTGCCGCTCGGGGGGGAGATAGGTGGTTGTTTGCTGCCCCGCCCAAAAAAAAACACCAGCAACCACTGGTAATTACGATTGTCACATGTATTTTTCTGTTTCTGATTGCACAGCTTATATTACTTTTGGAGCTCATAGTTTCCCCTCCCCCCATGTCCTTTTTGGCTGTGCCTTTGCAGTCTCCCTTTCCATTGCTGTTGAATTTACTTGGGAAAATACTCCCTTATCTCTAATATTTTGTCCTGGTGTAGATTCCAACCCCTCATAGAAGGGCTTCACAAAAACGTGTTTGAACTGCATTTGTTTCTACCATATATCCCAGAAAACAGACATGTTTATGACTTCCCCCTGATCTTGACCCTGATTCTTTTAACATTTCTTTTAAACACTCTATTTTGGTTTTCGATGTATATTTCTAATGGTATATACTTTGTGGTTTGGGCATATATTTATCAGGTGTTCATCTTTGTAATTAATGATAGCTTTCTACCAAATGGATAATTTATTTGAATCTAGTTCAATATAACCACAATGGAAATGTGATTGTATTCGCATTATGACTAAGCACCATAGTACAACTCACATTAAGGCTTCCTTTCTTTAGATGTGCAAGATGAAAAAATTAAATTTGTTTAGTTTCAGTTTCACTCATTAACCACTTTCTGACACTTATAGCCGAAAGACAGCTACAGCGCAGGCTTCCAGTGCAGGGAGGGCGTCTACAGACATCCAACCATGATTGCACTGCTTGCGCGCCCCCTGTGGTGTGCGGCCGCCACGCTCTGCGATTGCCAAGTCCTTCGGACTCAGCTGATCACAGAACAGGTGGAAAGGGCCAATTACAGTGACCCTTTAGCAAAGTCACTGTAATTGGCCCTTTCCACCAAATAAACAGAAGCCGGCTATAGGTTTATTTTCTCCTCACGATCAGCGTGAGGAGAATAGAAGAAAGCCAGTAACCGGCTTCTGTTACAGGGACATCGGTCCCAATCTGTGCCTGCCAGTGCTGCTAATCAGCACCAACCGGTGCCACCTATAAGTACCTATCAGTGCTGCCAATCAGTACCCATCAGTGACACCTATCAGTGCCGATTATCAGTGCCCATCAGTGCCACCTATCAGTGCCCATCAGTGCCACCTATCAGTGCCCATCAGTGCAGCCTCATCAGTGCCTCCTCATCAGTGCCCACCAGTTCTGCTTCATCAGTGCCCATCAGTGCAGTTTCATCGGTACCTATCAGTGCCACCTCATCAGTGCCTATCAGTGCCCATCAGTGCAGCCTCATCAGCGCACATTAGTGAAGGAGAAAAATTACCTGTTTGCAAAATGTCATAATAAACTATGAAAAGGTTGGGGTTTTTTTTCAAACTTTTTGGTCTTTTATGTTTCTTTAGCAACATATAAAACCCCCCAAAAAACAAAAGAACGCTCTATGTGTGTCACTCATGTGATTGACCCGCATCGAGTTATCACACTGCTGAGATTCCAATGCATCTCCTTATATTTTGGCGTGGTTACTGTAACATTGGAGGCAATCTTTTTTTATTCATATGTCATTCCCCAACTTTGCACAGGCATATTGCGGCATCCATATGTGGAGAGAGCTGGTGTACTGAAATATAAAGTGTGTCATGCCAACCATGAGAGCAGAAGGCATGATTACCTGGTGTGTTTTTTTGTTGGTTTGGAAGACACTCCAATTAGGGAAGACTAGAAACACCGTCGGTCTTAGAGAGCAGCACTTGGTGGATTTTATTGGCACAAGTGACACTGGGTGGGCTCTTTGTTATTGTTAATTTTATTTAATTTTTTATGTAATTTTAATTTTTAATTTCACAATTGTTTTTGATGGACACAATTTTTTGTATATCACAGTGCTACTGTTAGAGTGATAAACATTTGCCCTTTGATATTTTTGTGTTAATAAAGATATTTATTTCACGTTTATACCTTACTGTACTTATTGCGGGATGTTTCCATTTCATATGTAGTGCATTTTTTATAATGAAAAATGCTAATGCAAAAAGAATCGGCTGATTATCCAGGAGTCAATGACTACCATGCCACTCTCATCCAAATAAAACAAATGAATCAAAATGAATATTTATTTATTTGTTACGTTATTAGATTGAATTAATTTCCCCATTCCCAACTGACTTTGTTTGTTGAGCCATGCACATACAAATTAAACGAATGATCTCAACCCCAATACAAAAAGAATTGTTTTAGAATATTCATGCTACGCTCACTAGAATAATAACAAATTAATCCAAATCAATCTGGATCATTCATTATGTTGTTACATTATTTGTGATGCTTGAAAGGTTAACAAAAGGCCCAAACTATCACATCATGTCATTCGAATGAAACAAAAATGAAATGAATATGATTGAATTTGTTGTTTTTCTTATAATTTATTTTGAATTAGTTGAAATTAGTTACTGTTGTGATTCCGGAATTTGGATATATCCGAATCTCCAAATCACGCAACCTCCAGATTTTGATTTGTAATTAAACAAATCCCACATGTCTATTCCTTACTGCTGTAATCTGCTTATTTCAAAGTCTCCCAGTCCCAACTCCAACTTATGGGCTCTTTCTTTATGTTTATTTAAATATCTGACTTTCAATTGTTTGATGTAGAGAAAATAATATATGTGTGAAACTACATACTAAATAAGGTATTCTTCACCACCCGGGGTGCTAGACATTTAAAGAACCAATGAAGATATCTAATTAGAGACTGCTGTTTTTTTTCTTTTCTTTTTTATTCTTTATTTTTGAAAGATATAAAAGAACAAAAACAGGTCAAATTGACATCAAGTAAATAGTCATAAGATTAAATGTTAAATTTAGAGCAGAATCACTATTTCAAAAATAGTAGGCAAAGATCGAGTTCGTTATAAATAAACTAATTCAATATGTTGTTTTTTTCTTGGTTGAAGCTTCCCTTTAAATTGAGACAAAAATAAATTCCTAAAAAATGTTTTTCAAAATAATCAGTAGATGGCATCCTTGGCTACACAAATGAAAATACTGTATGCATGAAAGGAATCAAAGTAGCTGTAAACCGTAACTGGATGGCATTTAGTTTGTGAAGCACTGTATCCGAAATTATAGCCATGCTTTATTTTATTTTTTTTTCAATGTTTTTAGCCTTCACTGCATCTCAGAGCTGATGATCTCCTGCAGCTTCCATGCAGACTTTTCTGCACTACTGCTGGACTTCAAATGTAATCTACAGGTAAGATCAATAGAAATTTTGTTAGGGTACAAAGGGATACAAACTCACATTAACACTGAAATGCCAAAATGCAGTACTGCTGGACTTCAAATATTATCTCCAAACAAGATTCAAGGTAATTTTAGGAGGTCCTCATTGTTTGCAGGTATATCCAACTGAGGTCCTGCTGAACCTCAAATATTATCTTCAAGTAAAACCAAAAAAGGTCACATTTTTTAGGGTAGTAAAACTCTAAGTCTGCGGGCACACCCAAATACAGTACTGCTAACCTTCAGATATCATCAGCAAACAAGATGAATATCATTTTACTATGGTAGGGTTGATTGTATTATCCCCCCTGGAGGTATTCCCGAGTGTGGCTCGGGGTGGAATTTCAGTACCATTAGCTGTAACCCCGAGCCACACTCGGGATCACATCACTGGATCCAGGCAGCGCTACTCACCTTGTCCCCTGGATCCAGCAATGTCCCCCGCTGTGTCTGCGGGCTGTGTCTTCCGCCCGATGCTCCTGTGATGGCGGGCAACGTTCCCTGCAAGCGTCGCGTTGCACGGGGGCGGAGACCGGCGGCAAATTCAAAAAGTGAAACACATATTAAACATACAGTACACTGTAATCTGTAAGATTATATTACTGTATCATATCATTTCACATCCCCTTTGTCCCTAGTGGTTTGCCCAGAGCCCTGCATGCACTTTTATATTATATATGTCATTCTTTCTGCCTGGAAACATGAGAATGTCCATAGCAACCAAAAAGTGTCCCTTTATGTCAAAAGTGGTTTTTGATCAGCTAGAAAACAGCGATAGTAAATAAGAATCATTTGCAGAATTGAGTGATACTGATTTTTGGGGAAATTTATCATCAGACACTGAAAGTGACGACAGCGACAATTCTCCAAATGAGCAAATTTCAGTGTTTTTGGTTTGATTACATTATTGAATAAATGTTATTACTATTATGTTATTATTTTTGATAATTATTTATACTTATTTATTATATTATAATTTATGATTTCATGTTTCAGACTTTATCATACCCGGGATGTCTACTAGACTCTTGTTTGGACAGATTTAAGTGAGTTATTCCTAAGAATTACAGGCCTACAATATAAAACACCAAATTTCTATGCAAAACAATGTACCGCTTTTAGATGCAAAAATCTGACATAATCATACCGCCAGGGAGGTTAAACAACATAGGGTTGTAATGGCAAATACAGTAGAAATAAACACTAAGGGGTTGATTTACTAAAACTGGGGAGTGCAAAATCTGGTGCAGCTGTGCATGGTAGCCAATCGGTTTCAAACTTCAGCTTGTTCAATTAAGCGTTGGCATAAAAACCTGGAAGCTGATTTCTATGCAGCACATTTTGCACCCCCCCATTTTAGAAAATCAACCCCTAATTG
>BLSH010362850.1:65467-78419 GCA_018402905.1 Glandirana rugosa
TGGCTATAAAGGGACCGTTAGGAGTCGTAGAAAGTGAGTGAACATGGATTATTTCTCCTATAGTGTAAGAAAACACTGTCTTAAGTGTCTCGTAATTCTGGGTTTGGGGGACGCCTGTTTGGTGGTTCTCTGTATCAAGATACAAATTTCCTAAAAGATTATTTTCTCCTTTAGGAGTCTCGACGTTCCTTATGGGGATTGTAATTAAATCTACCCCAGTTTTAGGTTTAAAAGGGTCTGTAGAGAGGTCGTTGAAATCTTGCGTCTTCCTTGTACTTTCTTCAATGGAGGTAGGACGTTTCACGTGCGTAAGCAATATCTACCCCGAAGGGACCAATATGATTCCCTAACTTGTTATCATTAGTGCAGTCTGTTTCTGAGAAGACTGAACAAAAGTAATTGTTTAAATGGTTTGCTACATCCTGGTCTCCCTCAACATATATAGGAGACGGTCTAGGTGTTGAAGGTAGGCGAAGTGAGGGTTCCGGTTCCAATAGTCCCAGTTTTATCAGCACTTCCTTGCCTTCAGAGAGATTATAGACAGTGTATACTGTGCCATTGTGGGGAATTGATAATTTAAATGGGAAGCCCCATCTATAACGAATGCGTGCACTTTGCAGGATGGAGGTAACTTCTTTCATGTTCCTTCTGCGTTCTAAAGTTGCTGGAGAGATGTCTGGGAAAATTTGGATTTTGACCCCATCTAAATTAATGTTAGGGGTATTCCTTGCAGCTCTGAGGATTTCCTCTTTTATTAGAAAATCCTTTAAACATAGAACTATGTCTCTTGGTGGTTTGTCCGCAGGGGGTTTGGGTCTTAATGCTCTGTGAATTCTGTCACAAAAGAATGTGATATCCTCTTTATTAGGTACAAGTGAGTGAAAGATGCTGAGGATTGCCAGGGAAATATCGGTTACCGATTCTGGGACCCCACGCACGCGCAGATTGTGTCTACGATTGCGATTGTCCAAATCCTCGATTTGCGTTTGTGCGTAGGCGAATTTTTCGGACAATTGCTCAAACTCCTTCCTCAAGTCATTATGGGCTAGTGCAAGCTCATCATGTTTTGTTTCTAACCGGTCAGTTCTATTGCCCAAGGAGGAGATCTCTTGTGAAAGCGCTGATGTGGCTTTAGAGATTTCTGTATGTATCTTATCAGCCAGCTTCATATATATTTTAGATAAGCTTTCCTCCAAATCCATTTTGGTTAATGAGCAAGATTGTTCATGTATGGATGAGTACTCACTGTTTGCAAGCATTGAAGCTGGAGGCGGTGAGGCTGCAGTCCTTTCCATGTGCTTTGCAGCACTGTGTGTTGAGTCAGCGCCATTTTGGGTCATCCTGGCCTTCTCTGTGGAGCGGAGCAGATATGCTGTAAGGTGGCCCTGTGAGCGGCGGGACTTCTGGTAACGTCTCCCAGGCATGCACGAGAGCTTATTAAAAGAGTTGAGGCACTTTTGGAGATGGTGATCACGGGCAAAAGCCCTGTTGAAGCCGTTTATCGGAGTGGAGCCGGCGGAGCTGCTAGGAAGGACGTCCTCTCCGCATCGCGCCGCGCATGCGCCCCCCAGATGCACAATTTTTATTGCATAACTGTGCAGCACTCACCTTATCCTAGATGGGATCTGATATGGACTTTCAAAATCCACACCAGACCCTTCAAGTCTGGTGTGGATTTTAGGTGGATACCCCACAAAGAAAGCAAAAAAGTAAAGTTTGCCCCCCCAAATTTACACCAGACAATTTCTGAACATGCAGCCTACATGACCAGGAAGGAAGGGGGGACCTTCATGCATGCCCCAGACCAGTAATATGGGGAAGAGCACTTTGTCCCAATGTTGATGAGAACAAGGACCCCTTCCCTACATCTCTGGCCCAGTTTATGTGAGGCTCTGCAGCAAAGTATCCTCCCCATGTTGAGGGTGTGTGGCCTAATATTGTTTTAGGGGAAAGGTTTGCACATTCACTTCCCCCTCCCTTTCCTAGTCAGATGGGCTACCTGTTTGGATAAGGGTATAATATTGATTTTTGGGGGACCCCAAGCTTTTGTTTTATTTAGCTTTCATTCATTTTCATTTAATTTCATTCAGCTTTCTGTTTCATTTATAGCATGCATTCCAGTCTACACCCTGTTCCAGTGATCCTGTGCAACGCTGCTTGTCAGAGACTACTAACCCTTTCCCATGTTCCTGTCACTCCAGTGTTTCTGGACACTCTCTCCTTTATACCTGTTCACAGTTTCCTGAAGCAGTTTGCCTGGGCGAGTCAGAGTGCCACAGCCTGAGAGTGTTTAGAAACAAAACCCATCATTCTTTGAGGGGTTTCCTCTAAACCTGTCTTGGGCCTCCAAAGGCTCCAACAGCATTCAGCAGTGTATGATTGGACTGCCTCACACCTGTTGGATTGGGGCCCATCCTGTCATACCAGATTTCTAGCCAAGGTTACTCCACTTAGGCCTTTTATTTTGGTGTCTTCCAAGCCCTCAGGTTTTGTTCCACGTCATTATGCAGACTTCTTGGACATCTTCTCCAGGCAAAAGGTGGATTAGTTTCCACCCCATATGCCTCACAACTGTGCAATTGATTTTGTTTCTAGTACCAGTGTCCCTAGAGGTAGAGTATACACATTATACACACTGACTATACACTCAGTCTTCCTGAGGCCAAGGCCATGTCTGAGTATGTTGATGAGAAGAGATTTATTCAGAAATTGACTTTCCCCGTTGGATTGGGGTTCTTTTTTGTCAAGAAGAAAGACGTATAGGTATACTCCTGCATAGACTCTGGAAGTCAGAATGATAAAAAAATATAGATCATTGAACCATTTGATCATCTCCACGGGGCTCACATTTTCACAAAAGTGGTATTGCAAGGAGCTTACAAGCTACTAAATGTCAGCCTGTCACTGTGGGTGATACAATTGCTACCATTTTATTTTGGCAAGATCATGGCTGTCAAAGATGCTGGGGACATGTGTTTCTTTTTTGAGTCTTCAAATGTCATTTTAATTTCAATTAAAGCAATGCAAACCTGATGGATGTTGTAACCCTGGACCTTACCACTTTTTTTCATAATGGAAAAAAATATATATTTTATCATTAGATACACTTTACGTTTCTGCACTTTTTAAAGTAACATGACATGGTGACTACAAAGTAGTAGACACACAATCGCTGTTTTTTTTTTGTTCATGTGTATAACTATTAGAGATATAGTGACTTGAGTTCAGATACATTTTAATTCTACTGAAAGGGTTGATGTTTTTCTGAAATCACATTTGGATTATGTTATTAGATCATCATAAGATACAGCTAGCGTTTACCGGAGATCATTATACATACTAAAGGCTAAAGATATACTGGAAATGAACAATATATCATAATGAAAAGTGTAAGCACATGTTGCCTCTATGACTTTTTTAAGTTGAAAGGTAAACTTACAGCCAAATCAACCTCTATTTTTAAGAGACAGTTGGAGAATTTCTCTACAGTTTGGATTTGGTTTAGTTTGTACAGAGAATAAGACATTTCATCAGATATACTTCAATATGCGATTCTCCAAACTCTGTCTGTGAGCTGCCATGCATGTCAGAGCAAGAAAAAACTGATATCTCTGCTGGAAATGTCTGCTATATTTCTAATACAGATGATTTTAATTATTAGAAAGATTGAGAAGTGAGAAACACTTGGTAGACAGAGAAATATACAGTAATTTGATATGTTCTGAGGCCTTATTAGCTGCAATGGCCTTTATGCTGTGCAGACACTAACTCTAAAATGTCACCTGTACATAGGTAATACTTTTCTAAATATACAGGGATCATTTGTGGCACATCAAGTAGAAAACAAAAAATGAAAGCCTAAGTGCAGTCAAAATCACAAACAGAAAAATCAGCACAAGGGACATAACTTACAGTCAGTAGCAGTGGTGGCTGGTGCTCCAGTCGGGAGGGAGGGCAAACAAAACAACCAATCCCCCCCCCCCAGCACACAACCCCCCAGGGTGGTATTCACGCAGTTGGGCTTCAGTGTTCACAGCGATGCAGAGCTAAATCGCTCCCTCCGATGAGGATAGCCTCCTTCAGATCTCCCAGATCTCCACGTACATCCTACCCTGGTACCAGCCAATAGGGTCGCTTCTCCTCTCGGCAAATGATTGGCCGGCTGGCTTCAAATAGGATGGGCTCTGCGCCCCAATCCCACCCTTTTTTGAAGTCTATTAGATTCACAGGATCTAATCATGTGCTTAAAAAAAAAACCCATTGAAATCCATGCGTTTGTTGCCCTGCATGTAGATTAGGGGCTGGGTGCATGGATTAGGGGGGGCGGCACCCCTGCACCTCTAATGGAGCAGCCGCCACTGGTCAGTAGGATATGTCCCTTGTGCTGATTCCCTTTCTGTCAGCAAAAGTCTTCCTCCTCCCTGTTCCAATTGGTGGGGTTTGGCGCAATTTCAGTCCATACAAATTAATAGGCTAAAATCGCACTGCACCCATATTGCTTGTGAATCGCAAAATAATGCACGGATCGCTACTGCGTGATTCATGGGGTGAACCGGCACTAAAATCATGTAAGTTGCTTTGGATGGAGTTGGGGTTTAATCGCTGCTAACAAAAACAGCAAGCACATCAGGCCTTATTGCAGTTTTGTGAGAAGTTGTTTTGCCTGGAGTAACTTGGCAGTGTATAACATTTGCTCTTTTATGATGAAAAAATAACTCTTTAATAAACAAAGGATATTAGATTTCACATCATAGTTCTGTAAGCCCATTGAATGCATTTATCCTCTGGGTATGAACATTTATATGGCAACTGAAATGCTTGATGAAAGCTAATATTACTGTCATTTACAGCAGGCCTCACATTATCCCACACTTACACATTCACATGGCGATAGCTAAGTATCATTTTCCTTTCTTTTTATTAAGTTTGCCTTTTGTTACATCCTGGGTTTAATGTGGCAATATACAACTAACATCTACTCACCACCTATAACTAATACAGTAACCCAATAAACCATAAGACATTATGATGACGCAAGGTGTGAGGCAAAAAATAGCTGCAACTGTTTATTGGAGTATTAAACAACTTTAACTTCAGCTATAACCTTTGATAATTATTATTATTGTACAGAATTTATATAGGGCCAACAGCGCTTTACAAAATGAGGGCAGACAGCACAGTTACAATACAATTCAATAAAGAAGGAATCAGAAGGCCCTGGTTGTTAGCATTTACAACCTAGGAGGGAGGGTCAAGTGATACAAAAGGTAATAACTATGGGGGATGAGCTGATGGAGAAAATAAAAGTACAGTTGTTAGGTGAGGACGGAATAGGCTTCTCTGCAGAGGTGGGTTTTCAGTGATCATCTAAAAGCAAACAGAGTAGGAGATAGTCAGACAGATTGGGGTAGAGAGTTCCATAAGATGGGAGAGGCTCAGGAAAAGTCCTGGAGGTGAGCATGGAAGGAGGTGATGAGGGAGCTAGAGAGCAGGAATGGGCTTGAGCATGTTCGGAACCGGACATGCCCGATCCTGCCAGGAAGTTTGCACTGTGCCACGCTAATCACAGGCAGTGAAATATTTCCAGATCACTGCAGCAGCACGTCAGGAAATGTTGCACTGCCTGTGATTAGCGCGGTGCAGTGCAAACTTCCTGGAGGGCTCAGACATGTGCAGTTCCGAACGCGCCCGAGCCCATCCTTACTAGAGAGCAGGAGGTTTTTGGGAGGAATTAAGAAAATGATTGGGCTGG
The DNA here is from genome assembly GCA_018402905.1 of Glandirana rugosa. Classification (NCBI taxonomy): domain Eukaryota; kingdom Metazoa; phylum Chordata; class Amphibia; order Anura; family Ranidae; genus Glandirana; species Glandirana rugosa. Next base: position 71,220 of record BLSH010362850.1, read on the forward strand.
TATTTTGAGACCAGGCTACTGATGTAGCTGGGAGCAGAGTTGTGGATGTATTTGTAAGTCAGGGGAAGGGGCACGTGGTGGAGGAAAAATGATAAGTTTGGTTTTGGATAGATTGAGTTTGAGGAAGTGGTGTGATATATTTGTTAGGAAATGAGTGATACGTGAGGAGACTGAAGGAATGAGCTAATCATACTAAAGACATAACACCAACAATGCACTTACTCCTAAATGATATTTAAAGTAGAATGCCAGCTTTATAATCATTGCAAACTGTTTGCTTGGGCCAAGTTGACTCCAATGAACTATTTCCATTACAAAATGATGTGGCCCCTGGGTATATCGTAGTAGCATACAGTAAGCGGTGCTGTGTTCCCTCAGCAGTACAAGTGACTTTTCATGCATCTGCTGCCAGAATGAGAGAGAGTTTTTCTGAGTGTTTTTTTTTGCCATTCAGGTAAAACCTTGTATTTTTAACAATGAATACAAGGATTTCTCTGATTGACCAAGGTGGAGAGACAGACAGACGCCATCACAATTTCCATGTAGGTCAATCAGAGGAAACTTTATATTCACTGATAAAAATACAAGGGTACTCCTGAATGGAAGAGAAGCACTCGGCCCAATTGTCTTTAAAGGGATTGTAAAGGCAGAAGGTTTTTTTTATCTTAATGCATTCTATGCATTAAGATAAAAAAAAAATGTCTGTGTGCAGCAGCCCCCCTCAGCCCCCTTAACACTTACCTGAGCCTGTCTTTATCCAGATCTAAGCTGCCTGGGACTCCTCCTTATCGGCAGAGACAGCAGAGATGGTCTATTGGCTACTGCTGCTGTCAATCAAAATCATTCAGCCAACCAGGAGAGAGAAGGGATGGGCTGGGTCGTGGCTCCATGTCTGAATGGACATGGGGAGCTGTAACTCGGCTCAGGTGCCCCCATAGCAAGCTGCTTGCTGTCGGGGCAATCAAAAGGAGGGAGGGGCCAGGAGAGCAGAAGAAGGACCCGAGAAGAGGAGGATTCAGGCTGCTCTGTGCAAATCCACTGCACAGAGAAAGTAAGTATAACATGTTTTTTATTTTAATAAACAATACGAGACTTTACAATCACTTTAATTATGACAGTCACACGTACTGCTACAAAACAAAGAATCCCTTACTGTTTTCCGCAAATGCTACTAGTACAGCACACCCAGTAGCCACATTGGTATGTACAGTAATTAAAAGAGTTTATCTGAGACAGTTTGGTCCGATTGAACTCTTTAACGTGATAAAAAAACTTAAACCTAAGAATAAAAATGTATTATATCGGCATGTAGTGTAAGGGCACAGATGTGTCTCTATATATTTCCCTTATCGCCTTTTGATGTCACTATAGGAAGCAGTGAGATAGTCCCTGAGATCCTATCCTAGTGGGCTAAGGAAGCTTATGCCCTGCCTTTGTCAGAAGAGGGGCACCCTGTATATGGGTTATTTCTCAAAATTGCTAAGTACAGCACTGTTCGTTCACAAAGATGAGTGACAATACACCCAACAAGAATAGCCGCAACAGAAGGAGGGTGGAAGTGAATGTCACAGCTTGATATTCAAAGGCAAGCCATAGCTATCAAAGGACATGTTCACAGTAGCAGTTGAGGGGCAGTAAAGCCCCACTGTTGGGCTGTGCTGCTAATGCTTTCCCCACCACTGCTACCCCCTTTAGTTGGGGGTATACATATGCATCGCGGCTGAAGCAAGAATTATATCCCCTGCCACTGTGTAAGTCCCCCAAAACCTCATGCAATGCTAGTGCAGGGTCCAAGGGGTTAAAGCAGGCAGTGAAGAAGTGGTACAACACTTGTCAAATGCTTTCTGAAATGCAATGTAAACTCATATTGCTCTTTAGAGAGCAGAGCTCATGTGAATGAGCCCAAATAAGCACAGTTCCCAATGCTTTAACACAAGGGTAAGTATCTTTATTTTAGCCATGTAACTGTAATTTTTGAATCTTGTTGGACTCAAAAATAACTGTCACTTTTTTCAAATAAGTTTCTTTATTCTGGTATGTGAAATGATCATGTTCATTTTCATGCCAAGCTGTCATTCTCCAATGTTCTTGTCAACTGTTTCAGTATTTTTCTCAGTGACAGCAACCTCTATAACTTTCATAGAAAGAAAAGAAAAGAGAACCAGCAAGCAGACCCACAAAAATTGTATTTCAAAGCACATTCATTTGATTGAATAAAGGTTTAAGGAAGTAGAACTGGGTGCGAGCGTCAATCCCATGGGACCACTTCAAAATGTTGTGCTCTGTACATTTTATCCAATGAAAAGGGATGCATACTTTGTATTTAGAATCTCTTTAAGAGAGATCATGACACTTTGTACCAATGTGTTAGGTACAGCATAACAATGGCAGCCATTCATTGTGAGAATACTTCCACAAGGACAGAGAATAATGTTGCACTTTTCATTGCAGGGTTAGATTAGTGTCCATGGAAACACAAGGCTGGTATTATACTGCTATACTCTGGGTATTTGATTTTAAGGACCCTAAGGTGCATATTTATTAAGCAGTCAATGTAGAATACTATTAAGCGTACAACAAAAAAGTTAAATTATCTAAGAGTTCCGTAACATTGCATCATTTAAATCTATACCAGTAGAGGTATAAAGATATGTATTAATATTATTAGGTAGTTTTCTTCTATGGAGGCCAATGCACAGGAGGTTTGCAGGGAAATATTGCCCACATTTGCGCCCTGATCTCACCCAGTTGCGTGACATTAGCAAATGAATATTTGCTATCGCCACACTGATCCTCCTCCTGGCCAATCAGGAAGCGGGTCTGAGACCTGTCACCCGAGTGGCTGAATGGACAGGCGATAGAAGACACAGGAGCCCGCCCGCCACCTGTAGAAGCCTGCTGCCCGCCAGAGTCCGCAACCCGGTAGCTGCCGCCGGATCCCGCAACCCGCCCACCGCAGCTGCCCGCAAGAACCCGGCCGTTGCCTGCCCACAACCGATGGGGTAGGTTTCGGGGGGTGCCGCCAACCAACCAACGGTGGGGTGGTTGTTTCCGCCCCCCCCCCCCAAAAAAAAACACCAGCCACCACTGCTTAAATACAATGCAGGTGCCAGGATTAGTCATACACATTATAGCTTAGAGGTACATGAGAAAGTCACATCTAATGTTATGTTTTTGAAATATATATGAGGGATGATGTTACACATATACATTATCTCACAAAAGTGAGTACACCCCTCACATTTCGCATATTATTTAATGTGACAACACTGAAGAAATGACCCTTTGCTACAATGTAAAGAAGTGAGTGTACAGCTTGTATAACAGTGTACATTTGCTGTCCCCTCAAAATAACTCAACACACATCCATTAATGTCTAAACCGCTGGCAACAAAAGTGTGTACACCCCTAAGTAAAAATGTCCAAACTGAGCACAATTTGCCATTTTCCCTCCCCGGGGTCATGTGACTTGTTAGTGTTACAAGGTCTCAGGTGTGAATGGGGAGCAGGTGTGCTAAATTTGATGTTATTGCTCTCACTCTCATATACTGGTCACTGGAAGTTCAACATGACACTTCATGGCAAAGAACTCTCTGAGGATCTGAAAAAAAGGAATTTTGCTCTACATGAAAAAGATTGTCAAGACCCTGAAATTGAACTGCAGCATGATGGCCAAGAGCATACAAGTGTTTGACAGGACAGGTTCCACTCAGAACAGACCTCGCCATGGTGACCAAAGTAGTTGAGTGCAAGTGCTTAGCATCATATCCAGAGGTTGTCTTTGGGAAATAGATGTATGAGTGCTGCCAGCATTGCTGCAGAGGTTGAAGGGGTGGGGGGGTCAGCCTGTCAGTGCTCAGGCCATACGCCACACACTGCATCAAATTGGTCTGCATGGCTGTCGTCCCAGAAGAAAGCCTCTTCTAAAGATGATGCACAAGAAAGCCCGCAAACAGTTTGCTTAAGACAAGCAGACTAAGGACGTGGATTACTGGAACCATGGCCTGTGGACTGATGAGATAAACTTATTTGGTTCAGATGGTGTCAAGTGTGTGGGGCAGCAACCAAGTGAGGAGTACAAAGACAAGTGTGTCTTGCCTACAGTCAAGCATGGTGGTGGGAGTGTCGTGATCTGAGGCTGCATGAGTGCGGACATTACCAAAATGTTTAGAAGTATCATTCATTTTGCTGGCTAGGTGTTCGTTGAGCATTATGCAAGACACCTTGCGCCTAAACATAGAAATCGAAACAGAAGGTTGTTTCCACGAGCGAACTATAGTAAGCTTTGCAGCCAATAGCATAAAGAAAATCAGTCTTTACATTGAGCAGGGGATTTTTTCTACTGCTTCACTTAGTAAGGCAATTCTGGGAGTCTGAGGCACCGGGGTTCCAGGAACCCTCCTAATTAAAGCAAAAACCCTGTTCCAGAAGCCCCATAGTTAAGAGCAATCCCACCAGATATGGTGCATAATCCCATCAGAGTGACAACCTCGGAAGCACAAAGGCGAGGTGTTTGGAAAAAGCCTAGAAAGATGGAAAAAGACCATATACCACCTAGTCAAAACTTTTACATATGCCTCTACCAGAGAGATATTCAACACACCCTTGTATGCTGATTGGATGCAGGTGCGCCAGTGGTCCATATAGCTCTTTGAGGCCAATTCCGAGTCCCAGTCCTGCATGTAGAACAGTTTTTCTGCAGTGTCCAAAAGTAGCCTATAGATAACCGAGATCCCACCTGCATTCTGAGCGCACCATGCCTCATAGGAGGATACCTTGGGGTCCGCTAGCACCTCCGGTCCTAATGATCGTAGGAAATGGGAAATTTGATAAAATCTAAAGATCTCCAAAGTGGGCCTTTTCAGCTTGGAATGACAATGTTGCAAGGTAAAGGGACCCCTATGGGTCAAGAAGTGGCCGATCCTATAGAGGCCTTTATCGCGCCACCATCTAAATGTCTCTGTATCTAAGCCCGCCGGAAAAGCAGGATTATTAAAAAGGTAGGACAATGCCAAAAAAAGCAATTAAAGATTATGATTGTCTCACGTCCTATCCCACACAGCCAAGGAATGAGGCAATGTAAGGGCTAAAACCGCTGGTCTGCGCCTCATGGGATGCCATTTGATAAAATCCAAGGGACCCAAGTGGACCACTACTCTCTCCATGGCAATCCACTCAGGTTTTTCATGGCAAAAATAGACCGTTGAGAATTGAGCCAATTGGGCTACTTGGTAATATAATACAAAGACAGGAAGAACCTGTTTTGACAATCTATAACCCTTACCTTCCGATCTATATTTTCAATTCCATTCTATTCTATTTGATATTTTCTATTCTATTCAATATTTTCTATTATGTTCTATTCAATAGTTTCTATTCTATTTGATATTTTCTATTTTATTATATTCAATATGCTCTAATTTATTTTATATTATCTATTCTTTTCTATGCTATATTTTCTATTCTATTCTATATTTTCTATTCTATTATATTCTATTTTTCTATATGTTTTATATTCTATTCAATTCTATTTTATAAAGCAGCCTAAGTCGGAATCATCATCTTATTTGACTTTTATACCTAACTGTATTTATTGCAATATGTTTCCATTTTCGATTTCAAATGCATTTTCAAATTCAATTAAAAAATAAGAATATACAAAAATGAATCATTCTTACATAAGGAATACAACAAAACAAATTTATTAACTTAACAAATAAATTCAAAATGAAACAAATGTTTCCATCCTGCACATCTCTACCCCAAACAGACTGTCTGTCTCAAACATTTTACTTAATAATGACACTCTTCAGACAACATTTTGGGTCTCCACAGCCTATGCTGTCCTATAGCAGCTCACTGATTTTCCACTCCTCAGGGGCTAAGGTTTAAGTGGTATCTTGATAGTGGTTTCCTGAGACAGCAAAATCAGAAGTTCTACTAGTGTAAGCTGTAGCATTCCTAAAATACAGAGCAGACCAACTGTCAAATCAACAGTGGAACCACATGGATTACACTATAATCTGCAGGGCTCTAGCAGGAGGAGAGGTTCCTGCTTTAGGTGTGATGATGCCCCCCACCCCGCACACCACCTCTGCATTCACCGGCCCTTCCAGAAGCCTCAGGTTCATTGCGACTGAGAGAGCAACGGGAAACACAGAACCTCTAGCTCTCAACAATTCGTTTGTGCTATTACAATGCATCAAGTTATAGGTAGGAAGCCAGGTGACATCCATCTCCTATGATGCAGCTGGAGACCATGTGCACCATGTGACCAGAAAGTGTTGCAGATAAGGTTGATTTTTCACTATTTTTGCTGTTACAGTTTAGGACTGCTTTTAATAGGGAGAAATATCCCAGTTGGAAGTGTGCACTGTCTGTGGTACCACTAAATATGAAACACTCTCCTTTAAAACATTCTTTATTTTTAGAAAATAAAGGGTAATTATTATCACACCTTTTTTCTAAGTCCATACTGATGCTTGATTGAACCTTGTTGCACATCTGAGTCATTATAATCAGAGGTCTCTTGAATAAAGGTGATCCGTTTTATCCTCCTCATGTATAATATGGTCAGAGAATGAAATGACTGTACTATTTTTAGAGAAACACTTTTCAAGTGCCCAATATAAATCTTACCTTGAAAAAATATTAGCGTGCAAGGGTTCCAGCCTAGTTGTGTATACAGTGGGCATAGAAAATAATCCCCCCCCCCAATCACATTTTGTTGCTTTGCAGCCTAAAATTAAGACAGACACGGTTTCTGTTGTATCCAGCTATATTTACTATTTTAGTGCAAAATATACCATCCAAGTGAAAGATATAACACCAACATGTCAGAAAATAAAATTAAAAATCAAAAACAGAATCACTGAGTTTAAAAAAGGATCACCCCCTCTTGTAAACTCAATCAGGTGTAGCTAATCACCTCCTCAATGGCACACAAAGCCATTTGACTTTCAACTAATCAGCTGTGATCATTTTGATTATCTCAGCAGCTTTCCTGGAGCATTTCAGTCCCGGGTAGTGCAACTGAAGCAAACAATCAACTATGGGTGGCAAGACACTGTCACCGGGATCTCCAGGATAACATTGTGGACAGGCACAAGTCAGGAGATGGATACAAAAAAAAGTTCTATCAATGTCAAGACAGTGAAGTCTATTCTTAAGAAGTGGAATGTATTTAGTACAAAACAGACC
>BLSH010362850.1:133057-153670 GCA_018402905.1 Glandirana rugosa
ATAATACATCAATACGTGATCCTTAATTACAGGACACCTATCGTGGTACGGAAGGTCGAGACTTCGGCAATGCAAACACTACTTTGCGCAGTCATCTTGCGTTCCACGTGACTCCGTGCGAGCAAACCTTGCATGCGGTCGTTCCATCTCAGCGCCGAAGGAAACTCGAGGACCTTTATGTACCTTTGTAACATTGAAACAGTAAAATACCGTTTATTTCGGACGACACTAAGAATTTGTTCGATACGATACTCTCCAGACAAGAAAAAAGAGGAGGTTTGTTAAATTTATAACTACTGTGTTGTGGCTTTGTGGATGTGTCATCAATATTTAAATTGTTTGGAGGAGAAAAAAGAACAGACCTCTCATAGCATAGCTTGTTTAAGAATCACAGCAGGCTTTATTTGCCATAAAATGACAAAGTTACAATGTTTCCATGTATTTCCAGGAGCTCAAAGGAAGCCGCGACTCTACCTTGCTGGCGTACGTTCCAAACGAGCGTGCCTCAGTGCACCTTGCGTTCTACTGACGCGTTTCATCACAAACGTAACGGCTTCAGAGCTGGAAGGCATGGTGCTATCCACAGGACATTAATTCCTAGTGCATAACTACATAATATCTACCACTCTAAGGCTAAGACAGCAGCTGCTATTAGGACCTAACATCTTTGGCGCGAGAGTCTGTTATATAATCATATCATCTTATATTGCAGCTTACTGGTCCTTAAATGTAGGGGCTGCATTCGTTTCCTTTTTAGGATTTTTTCTTTTATTATTACCTGGTGATCAAGTCAGAAACGCATATTGTATCTTAATGTGGCTCCCCTCTATGGAGGAACAACAGGGTCACTCATGAACAGCAGCATTATCAAACTATGGAGAGGGTAGTGCTAGATGCACTAGTACATTTACATGGACTTGACCAGAAACTTAAAGCCAAACTCCATCTAACCACTTCCAATTCTGGCCAATTTCTCTCCTACATTTAAAAATCAGTATGTTTTTGCTAGAAAATTATTTAGAACCCCAAACCATTGTATATATTTTTAAGCAGAAGCCCTGGAGAATAAAATGGTTGTTGTTGCAATTTGTTATGTCGCATAATATTTGTGCAGCGGTTTATCTAATGCAAATTTTCAGGAAAAACTACACAATGAATTTTAATGCAGACAATCCCAATATAATACACACTTCTTTGGTAGAATATACAAGATGATGCTATGCTGAGTAAGTAGATTCCTAACATGTCACACTTTAAAATTGCTGGAAAAGCAACAAACTATAGTACCTACAAATCTTTATAGGTGACGCTTTAAAAGCTTAAACAGGTTACCAGTTTAGAGTTACACAGGCTAGAACTATTGCTCTCACACTGACCTTCATGATGATTCCTCACATGTTTGGTGCAATCATCTTTAGATATGTGTACATGTTTACATTTGCACATGGGGGGACGGGACATTTTAATTTTTTTTTTTTAAGATTTATTTTATTTACATTTTTTGACTCTGTACCTTTAATTGTTTTTTCTTTATTTAACTTTATTGTTATCACAAGGAATGAACAACATCCCTTGTAATAGCATGGGCTGTGGCAGGTCTTCTTAATGTCGAGATCTGGGGTCTATTAGACCCCAGATTTCTCCTTATCCTCCAAGCCATCAGATCAAACTGAAATTGATTGATTTAAAATTGATTTAATCACAGATGCTTTACAAGCCGGTAATGACATGTAAATGAAGAAGCCGAAACCAGAAGTGATGAAATCTTCATTGCCTTTGGTTTCTGACATCAAAGAGTGGGAGGAACAACAGATGTTCCTCCCCCTCTTCCTGGTGCTACCAATGTGACCAGTTGCATCAGTACCAGGCTCTCCAGTGGGATGGGAGAGCCTAGTAAAGGTGGCAGGAGGGGGGACCTCCTTCCATGCTTGTAAAAGCGATCACTTTTACATGAAAGCCCATAGCCTGCTCTAAAAAAAGACACCTCAATCATTGCTCTGGTTGCAGTGATGATCAAGATATTGTTGTTCCTATCTGTACTCATATGGCAGACAGGAAGCTGTTAAGCAGTTACATCGACAGTTTTATTTCCTCTTTTTGGATTGAGGCGGTACAAAAATGAATAAAAGCTGACCAATGTAAGCACCCCTGTCAGTGTCAAATGGTTTGCCTCAACCCCCAAACTGCTAACTTTTCAGGTTAGCTTGGTCTGTTGAAGGAAGGAAGAATAACAGATTTACTGGCTAGATCTGCATGTAAAAATAAAGGAAAATTGAATATTAAGGTGTTTTCAGGCTTGAGAGTTTTTGCTTGCACAAATGGAAAGCTGGTAACAAGAGAAGGAAAAGCAAGACATCATGCAAAAAAATGAACATGACTCATGTCTTTAGGCATTTTTTAGGCAGTCATATTGAAGTTTACAGGAACCAAAAACATGCCACTCTTCTCCAAAGAAGCTCACAGATTTTGTCAAGCTTTGTGCAACAAGCATTAAGCGGCATGACTCTTGAGCGTGAAGGGCACCAATTAATATTGCGGGAATCTGGATGTTGAGTGTTGAAAGGCTTCAGTAAGTGCACTTCAAATCCCTCAAGTGTGCACTAGACCTTAAAGTAGTTGTAAAGTTTGGTTATCACATACACTTTTTTTGAGCACATAAATATATGCAGTTTATAAATCCATCTCTATATTAAAAAAAAAAACTTGCCAATTATTTGTTTTCCAGCTAATTTCTTGATTGCTATTTATGTCAGAGAGATACACGGACCTGCAGGTGGGCATAAACTGACCACGCTAGCAGCTGCAATGCTTAGCATGGTCAGTTTACTATCAGCAGGATAAGCAGCAGGCAGTAAAACAGTATTAATATTAACAATCAGATAGAAATCTATTAAAGAGACAGTCCAAAGCTTTTTTTTTATTTTTAGGCTTATAAACACTTTAAAGGTTGGTAAGATGCACTATATACATTTTTATTCTTTTGGGTTTAGATATGGTTTAATATTATTTTATCATTGTTATTAGTAGTAGTATTATTATTTTTATACAAGATTTATATAGCACCACCAATTTATGCAGTGCTTTACCATGTAGAGGGGAGACAGTACAATTGCAATACTGTTCAATATAGAAAGAATAGGAGGGCCCTGCTCATTAGACATGTGCAATTTGTTCCGTTCCAAATTTGAGTTCAGATGAAATTCTGCATATTTGTTTATTCAGAAGCATCTGAATGAACGAAATACTCTTTTGACGAATGCATACGAAAACAGATTTTCAGAAAGAACAATAATCCGAAAGTTTGAAATCAGAAAGAACGAAAACCAAAAAATAAAAAAAAGAAAATCAAAGAATTTGAAAATCCAAAAATCCTAAATAACTAAAAGTGATTCAACCTACCAGTTTAATGAATCGATTACATCCAGATCATTTTTTTTCCGTATTTTCTATTGTAATTAAATTATTAACTACTATTATAGCTTTTTAAATTATTCTTATTATTAATATTATTTATTAATAATAAATAATAAGAATAATTAAAAAGATTAACAAATTATAATAAACTATTAAATTATAGGTATTGGAATTTCCTTTCAAATTTGCCCAACTGTTATTGAATATAACAAATATGAATGCATCCAAATTTACGAATTATCCAAAGTAACGCATACCGCATCTAAACGAATCGAAAGGAATGAATACGAATACATCCGAATTTACAAATTGTCCGAAGTAACGGATACTGCATCTAAACCAATGGAAAAGAATGAATACAAGCGCATTCCAAAATTACAAATTATCCAAAGTAACGCTTGCCAATCATAATGGATGATCGGATAAAGGAAAAAACAAAACAAAAAACGAATGAAACAAAAACTGGAAAAAAAATTTATTATTTGGTTGTGCACATGTCTGCTACTCATGGAGCTTATAATCTAAAGGGAAGGGGAGTTGGTACAAAGGGTAATAGCTGCAGGGGATGATCTGATGGAGGTGACTCTGGACAGTTCTATAATGTACCATGAGCTGTAAATACAAACACCTCGGTAAGGCAAAGGAAAAGATGATCCTGATGATTCTGCATAACACACAACGAATCAACCTAACAGAAGCACGGAACTTTCTGCACCAGAGCACACAGTGACATAAGCAAGGCAAACCTAATTGGCTCGAACGTGAGTCTATTTTAGTCTTCTTGGGTCCTGAAATGTGTGAGGAAGACCGTTCTGCTCCTGTGCACAGTGCGCTGGAGTGTGCTGGAGGTGCTGAAAGCAATCAGGAGCACAGTGCGCTGTCCACCATGAAGGTGCTGAATGCAAGAAGGAGCACAGTGCGCTGCCCACCATGAAGGTGCTGAATGCAAGAAGGAGCACAGTGCGCTGTCCACCATGAGGGTGCTGAAAGCTGTCAGGAGTAGGGGAATAACCCCTATGGAGCACAGTATATTGTGCATGCTGAAAACTCTTTAGCACAGTGCACTGTCCATGCTGTATGCTCTATACCACTTTACGCTGCCCATGCTAGAAGGTGCTGAACCCCTATGGAGCACACTACACTGTGCATGCTGGAAGCTATATAGCACAGTGCACTGTCTGTGCTGAAGGTGCTGAACCCCTATGGAGCACTGTACACTATCCATGCTGGAAGCTGTATAATACAGTGCACTGCCCATCCTGGAAGCTGTATAATACAGTGCACTGTCCATGCTGGAAGCTGTATAATACAGTGTCCTGTCCATCCTGGAAGCTGTATAATACAGTGTCCTGTCCATGCTGGAAGCTGTATAATACAGTGCCCTGTCCATGCTGGAAGCTGTATAATACAGTGCACTGCCCATGCTGGAAGCTGTATAATACAGTGCCCTGTCCATGCTGGAAACGGTATAATACAGTGTCCTGTCCATCCTGGAAGCTGTATAATACAGTGCCCTGTTGCCCATGCTGGAAGCTGTATAATACAGTGCCCTGCCCATGCTGGAAGCTGTATAATACAGTGCCCTGTCCATGCTGGAAGCTGTATAATACAGTGTCCTGTCCATCCTGGAAGCTGTATAATACAGTGCCCTGTCCATGCTGGAAGCTGTATAATACAGTGCCCTGTCCATGCTGGAAGCTGTATAATACAGTGCACTGCCCATCCTGGAAGCTGTATAATAGAGTGCACTGTCCATGCTGGAAGCTGTATAATACAGTGCACTGTCCATGCTGGAAGCTGTATAATACAGTATCCTGTCCATCCTGGAAGCTGTATAATACAGTGTCCTGTCCATGCTGGAAGCTGTATAATACAGTGCCCTGTCCATGCTGGAAGCTGTATAATACAGTGTCCTGTCCATCCTGGAAGCTGTATAATACAGTGCCCTGTCCATGCTGGAAACTGTATAATACAGTGTCCTGTCCATCCTGAAAGCTGTATAATACAGTGTCCTGTCCATCCTGGAAGCTGTATAATACAGTGCCCTGTCCATGCTGGAAGCTGTATAATACATTGTCCTGTCCATGCTGGAAGCTGTATAATACAGAACACTGTCCATACTGGAAGCTGTATAATACAGTGCACTGTCCATGCTGGAAGCTGTATAATAAAATGGCCTGTCCATGCTGGAAGCTGTATAATACAGTACCCTGTCCATGCTGGAAGCTGTATAATACAGTGTCCTGTCCATGCTGGAAGCTGTATAATACAGTGTCCTGTCCATGCTGGAAGATGTATAATACAGTGCCCTGTCCATGCTGGAAGCTGTATAATACAGTGCACTGTCCATGCTGGAAGCTGTATAATACAGTGCCATGTCCATGCTGGAAGCTGTATAATACAGTGCCCTGTCCATGCTGGAAGCTGTATAATACAGTGCACTGCCCATGCTGGAAGCTGTATAATACAGTGTCCTGTCCATGCTGTAAGCTGTATAATACAGTGCCCTGTCCATGCTGGAAGCTGTATAATACAGTGCACTGTCCATGGGGAAGCTGTATAATACAGTGCACTGTCCATGCTGGAAGCTGTATAATACAGTGCCCTGTCCATGCTGGAACCTGTATAATACAGTGCACTGCCCATGCTGGAAGCTGTATAATACAGTGCCCTGTCCATGCTGGAAGCTGTATAATACAGTGCCCTGTCCATGCTGGAAGCTGTATAATACAGTACACTGTCCATGCTGGAAGCTGTATAATACAGTGCCCTGTCCATGCTAGAAGCTGTACAATACAGTGCCCTGTCCCTGCTGGAAGCTGTATAATACAGTGCCCTGTCCATGCTGGAAGCTGTATAATACAGTGCCCTGCCCATGCTGGAAGCTGTATAATACAGTGCCCTGTCCATGCTAGAAGCTGTATAATACAGTGCCCTGTCCATGCTGGAAGCTGTATAATACAGTGCCCTGTCCATGCTGGAAGCTGTGTAATACAGTGCACTGTCCATGCTGGAAGCTGTATAATACAGTGCCCTGTCCATGCTGGAAGCTGTATAATACAGTGCCCTGCCCATGCTGGAAGCTGTATAATACAGTGCCCTGTCGATGCTGGAAGCTGTATAATACAGTGCCCTGTCCATGCTGGAAGCTGTATAATACAGTACACTGTCCATGCTGGAAGCTGTATAATACAGTGCCCTGTCCATGCTGGAAGCTGTAGAATACAGTGCCCTGTCCCTGCTGGAAGCTGTATAATACAGTGCCCTGTCCATGCTGAAAGCTGTATAATACAGTGCCCTGTCCATGCTGGAAGCTGTATAATACAGTGCCCTGCCCATGCTGGAAGCTGTATAATACAGTGCCCTGTCCATGCTGGAAGCTGTATAATACAGTGTCCCGTCCATGCTGGAAGCTGTATAATACAGTGCCCTGTCCCTGCTGGAAGCGGTATAATACAGTGCCCTGTCCCTGCTGGAAGCGGTATAATACAGTGCCCTGTCCATGCTGGAAGCTGTATAATACAGTGCCCTGTCCATGCTGGAAGCTGTATAATACAGTGCCCTGTTGCCCATGCTGGAAGCTGTATAATACAGTGCCATGTTGCCCATGCTGGAAGCTGTATAATACAGTGCCCTGTCCATGCTGGAAGCTGTATAATACAGTGCCCTGCCCATGCTGGAAGCTGTATAATACAGTGCCCTGTCCATGCTGGAAGCTGTATAATACAGTGTCCTGTCCATGCTGGAAGCTGTATAATACAATGCCCTGCCCATGCTGGAAGCTGTATAATACAGTGCCCTGTCCATGCTGGAAGCTGCATAATACAGTGCCCTGTCCCTGCTGGAAGCTGTATAATACAGTGCCCTGTCCATGCTGGAAGCTGTATAATACAGTGCCCTGTCCATGCTGGAAGCTGTATAATACAGTGCCCCGTCCATGCTGGAAGCTGTATAATACAGTGCCCCGCCCATGCTGGAAGCTGTATAATACAGTGCACTGTCCCTGCTGGAAGCTGTATAATACAGTGCCCTGTCCATGCTGGAAGCTGTATAATACAGTGCCCTGTCCCTGCTGGAAGCTGTATAATACAGTGTCCTGTCCATGCTGGAAGCTGTATAATACAGTGCACTGCCCATGCTGGAAGCTGTATAATACAGTGCCCTGTCCCTGCTGGAAGCTGTATAATACAGTGCTCTGTCCATGTTGGAAGCTGTATAATACAGTGCACTGCCCATGCTGGAAGCTGTATAATACAGTGCCCTTTCCATGCTGGAAGCTGTATAATACAGTGTCCTGTCCATGCTGGAAGCTGTATAATACAGTGCCCTGCCCATGCTGGAAGCTGTATAATACAGTGCCCTGTCCATGCTGGAAGCTGTATAATACAGTGCTCTGTCCATGTTGGAAGCTGTATAATACAGTGCCCTGTCCATGCTGGAAGCTGTATAATACAGTGCCCTGTCCCTGCTGGAAGCTGTATAATACAGTGTCCTGTCCATGCTGGAAGCTGTATAATACAGTGCTCTGTCCATGCTGGAAGCTGTATAATGCAGTGCACTGTCCATGCTGGAAGCGGTATAATACAGTGCCCTGTCCATGCTGTAGGTGCTGTATAATACAGTGCCCTGTCCATGCTGGAAGCTGTATAATGCAGTGCCCTGTCCCTGCTGGAAGCTGTATAATACAGTGCCCTGTCCCTGCTGGAAGCTGTATAATGCAGTGCACTGTCAATGCTGGAAGCGGTATAATACAGTGCCCTGTCCATGCTGTAGGTGCTGTATAATACAGTGCCCTGCCCATGCTGGAAGCTGTATAATACAGTGCCCTGTCCATCCTGGAAGCGGTATAATACAGTGCCCTGTCCATGCTGTAGGTGCTGAAAGCTCTCATTAACCTGATGCCATATTAATGTGAAGTAACAGAGCAGTTTGCCATTCCTTCTCCCTCCTGACTTGGACAACTTTCCAGCCCCCCATGGGAGGAATGATCTATAGACAATAGGGGTCACTTCTGTCTTTATGAGGCAGTACAGGAGGAGGCATTTATTTCCCAGGTAGTCACGACTTCCTAGCTGAGCTGCAGTATCAGGCAGCAGCCTCTCCTCTCATAGGACGGAGCGCACACCGCACTCATGCTACCGACTCTGCTCTGCTCAGATGCCCCATGCCAGTCGGAGGATGGAGGGAGCCTCAGGATGCCCCTGCGCTCCAGCAGTGGTCACACGAATCTAGGGACGCCCTTCAACGCCTATGAAGACGGGGACACCGACTCTGCTCTGTCTTTGGACTCCAGCGTTTTTTGCAGCGATTACTCAGCCGCTCCCCGGGACCATCTGACCATCAATGTCGGGGGCAGCCGCTTTGTCCTGTCTCAGCAGACCTTGTCGTGCCACCCGCACACCCGCTTGGGTAGGTTGGCCACCTCTGGAGGGGATGAGATCTTCGAGCTGTGCGATGATGCCAACTTGCTGGACAATGAGTATTTCTTTGACCGCAGCTCTCAGATGTTTGAGTACATCATGAATTACTACAAGACCGGGCACCTCCATGTGATGGAGCAGCTGTGTGCCATCTCCTTCCTCCAGGAGATCGAGTACTGGGGCATCGATGAGCTGAGCATAGATCTCTGCTGCAGGGACCGCTACTTCAGGAAGAAGCTCAAGAGCGAGACCCTGGACATTAAGAAGGATGAGGAGGAGATAGAAGCTGAAGATGATGACTTCTCTGGAGTTGTCTGTGAGGACTTCAGGCAGAAGCTATGGGACGTCCTGGAGAAGCCAGGATCTTCTGTGGCAGCAAAGACCTTTGGAACGGTCTCCATGACTTTTGTGGTTGTCTCCATTGCTAACATGGTCCTGATCTCCTCTGAGGTGGGCTCTATAGACTCCCCACTATTGAATGTATTGGAATATATCTGTGTTTCGTGGTTTACAGTAGAGCTGGCCCTTAGGTTCCTCTGTGTGAGGGACAAGTGCCAGTTCTTGATGAGTGTTATCAATATCATAGACATTGTTGCTGTCTTGCCCTTTTATATTACTCTCATGGTGGAAATCTGGTTTGGTGAGAGTACCGACCTTGAAAACGTTGGGAGGATAGTGCAAGTCTTGAGGCTCATGAGATCCCTGAGGATGTTAAAACTCGGCAGACATTCAACAGGTAATTTATTCCTGCTCACACAATCGTTAAGTTTTCATTTTGCAGGTACTAAATGGACGTCTGGTTCAGTTATGCACTGGTTACTAGAGTTGAGCGAACCCGTACCGAACTTTGGGGTGTCCGTGACCCGGACCCGAACCCGAACCGGGACATTTGAAAAAAAGTTTGGGTTTGGGTTCTGGGTACGGGTATTTGATCACGCATGTTGAATAGCTGCAGGGCAGCCAATCAACAAGCGTTTCACTGGTTTGCCCTTAGAAGCCATCACAGCCATGCTTACTAATAGCATGGCTGTGATTGGCCAGTGCATCATGGGACCCAGCCTCTTTATAAACTGGAATCACTTAGTGCTGCATGTCACATGCTCTCTGGGTAGTGTAGGGAGAGGATGCTGCTGGCGCTGTGAGGGACAGATTGCAGATCTAATAACATCTCATCCTGCATTACAGAACGATCTGACTGGACTAGGTAGAGTCTACTGCTTAGAGGGACAGATTATTGTTCTAAAATCATTGCCTACTCCTATAGGGTGAGGTTCCTGCTGTTGCTGTAAGGGACAGATTATTGTTCTAAAATCATTTTACTTCCTTTTGCAGCCCTCTAGCACTTTCCAGGACTCATTTTTGTGCCGAAAAGTTCGGGTCCCCATTGACTTCAATGGGGTTCGGGGTAAAGTGCGGGTCAAGTTCGGTACCGATTTTGATACAGCAATAAGAACCGGCACACTGAATGAAGTACAATATCCAATGAATTTATTCCATGCCCATAAAAATACAGCACACGCAGACGCGTTTCGGCTTGTAGCCTTGTTCACAACATGTTTACAAATGGCATATAACACACATATATACAAAAAGAAAGGGAAAATGGGGAGGAGTCTCCCACCAATGCAAAGAAAGAATTAGTTAATTCAAATTGGGGGTGGAATGTCAAAGCAGGTGAAATCCTTTAATACAAATTCCCAAAGATCAAAATGGCCATACATAGAAGCAAAGAAAAAAAAAAAAAAAGGGGCGTAAGAAAAAAGGGGCGTAAAAAAAAGGGGCGTAAGAAAAAAGGGGCGTAAAAAAAAAACGGACGTAAGAAAAAAGGGGCGTAAGAAAAAAAAAGGACGTAAGAAAAAAGGGGCGTAAAAGAAAAAAAAAAAAAGGAATGGCACAAGAAAATGCACTGATGTTGCTGGTTAGCGAAGGAAAAGATCAACATCGTATCGAAGGTTCATGCCTTGGGGAATCCTGGTGCAAAGGGTATATATCCACCATACCTCACGTTCCAACAATTTGTAATGGGTGTCCCACCACGAGGTGGTCTCTTAATCCTCTCCAGCCATAAAATACAAAGGAAGACAGATTCGGTACCTAACCCAGACTTTTTCCCGAAGTTCGGCCGAACCCACCGAACCCGAACATCCAGGTGTTCGCTCAACTCTACTGGTTACTTAAGAAGCACTCACCAATATTGTCTTACTGTCCAGAGCTATGACCCAAGTTTAACTTTGATTAAGCAGCAGGGTTTCTATTGTATCAATTCAGGGGACATTTGTTTATTCAAGAGTTGCTGTGTAAAATAATGAGGAATAGGCTGCAATTCGAACTTATCTCCATAATGTCGAAGAACAGATGTAAAAGAAAGAAAAACTCTAGGATGTCCTGGAAAGGTCAGGGTCTTCTGTGGTGGGTCTTTGGAATGGTCTCCATGAGTTCTGCTATTATCTCCATAGCTAACATGGTCTTGATCACCGCCAAGGCTGGCAATATAGATGCCTACTAGAAAATCTGAGGAAAAATATCACTTTCAGAGCGATCGTCTGATAATCTGATCATTAGTACACTGCTTTCGAGAGCTCATCACAACAGTTCATGCAGAATTATCCGAAGGGACAAGCACAAAAAATTGGGTGACCAAGACCATGCAGGCTCAGAAACAAAAGAATACGTTACATCAATTCCAAAGTTGTATTTTGTCATATGAGAATTTTTGTAACTTTAGTCACCTATTGGTTTTCGATATGAGACTAGCATGGAAAAAAAAAAAAACAGACAATCATTCTTATCGTGTCTACTAAGCATTCATTTATGGTAGAGCACCCACCCATTATTGGTATTAGTGACCAGAGCAGAATTTATCCATTACTTGATATAATAAGCTATGATAAGCTTTTATTATAGTCAAGGGTGTTCTGGTGTATCAACTAAGGGGACATTTGTCTATTAAAGTAATATAAATATTTATATACAATATAATATAAATATTAACCACTTCCTTACTGGGCACTTAAACCACCCTCCTGCCCGGACCAATTTTCAGTTTTCAGCGCTGTCAGTCTTTGAATGACAATTGCGTGGTAATGCGGCGTTGTACCCAAACAAAATTGATGTCCTTTTTTTCCCACATATAGAGATTTTTTTGGTGGTATTTGATCACATCTGCGGTTTTTATTTCTTGGGCTATAAACAAACAAAGAGCGACGATTTTGAAAAAAGAAAAATATTTTTTACTTTTTGCTATAATAAATATCCAAAAATAAAAAATAAAAAAAACAAATGTATTCATCAGTTTAGGCTGATATGTATTCTTCTACATATTTTTGCTAAAAAAAATCGCAATAAATGTATTTTGTTTGGGTTGCGCAAAAGTTATAGCGCCTACAAACTATGGACATTGGTTTATGGCGTTTTTATTATTTATTTTTTTTTTTTTACTGGTAATGGTGGCGATCTGCGATTTTTATTGGGACTGCGATATTGAGGCGGACATGTCTGACGTTTTTGACACTTTTTTGGGACCAATGACATTTATACAGCGATCAGATCTAAAAATAGACACTGATTACTGTATAAATGCCATTGGCAGGGAAGGGGTTAACACTAAGGGGGCAGTGAAGGGGTTAAATGTGTTCCCTGTATGTGTTCTAGCTGTGTGGGGGGCTGGGCTAACAGGGACATAACAGATCTAATTGATCCCGAACACAGGGTAAGAGCGCGCCTGGCACGAGCAAAAGGGGAGGACGTCTATTGATGGCCTCCCGGCATTTCAGATCCGCACTGTAGCCATCAATCGGCTATAGCGCGGATCTGAAGTGGTTAATATTTGTCAAGTAATATATGTAGTGTTATTTTGAAGTAATAATGAGAAGATGGAACCGGAAGTTATCTTCATAATGCAGCGTGTAATGCAATAACAAGGGTTTAATATTCAAATATATTTACTGTATTTCTGGTATAATAAAACCGGGGCGATGCATCTGCAATCTGAATTAAATTGTCTATATAAAACAGAATACCTGTTTTTAACCTAGTCTTCTTTAAAGTGGTTGTAAGCCCACTAAAGTTATTCGTTTTCGGCGATACACAAAGATGAAACAAATACTCCTACATACATTGCACCAGTTTATCTGCAGCATCTCTTCTCTACATACAGTCTTAGTCTGGAATTTATAAAGCTTGTCTCAGCTGTTAGAAAGCAGGGAGCTGAGATCTGAAGTTACAATCTGCAGAGCTCAGTGAGGAGAGCTCTGAGAGCTGATTAAAGGGAAGGGATACCCCCTTTACACAGCACACAGGAACAGATCTAAGGCTGTCCATCAGCTGGAGCGCGCTCCCCAGTCACCTTTTCTCTCCTTTTCTCGAATTATTTGGTTTAGCAAAGTTCCATAAACCATTTACCTACTGATTCCTATTGTGCATCATCTAACTAAACTAACTAAGGAGCTGTTCAATATTATAGAATGGAGAGTGGATGCAGCTGTGTGTTTAGCAGTATCCACTGAAGGTTGTTGCTTGCACTTTACAATGGGGTTGATGATGGAGTGTAGAGCAAGATGAGGAGACTATATCAGGGGCTAAGGAGGGCTTGCCGCAAAAGAGAAGGAGTGTCATCAGGAGTTCTACACTTCCCAGCCTTACCATTAGGTTCCCAATATAAGATATTATGGGACTTAACCAGTTCCTTACCGAGTTATAATAAAATGACGTCGGCAGGAACCCTTTGTCAATCCGGGCCGACGTCATATGACGTCGGCAACTTCTCGCCGCTCTGCAATAGCGGATCGATTGTGTGTCGGGGGGTCTTGTCCCCCCTGATCGGGGTAAAGAGCCAATAAAATTGGCTCTTTACCACGTGACCGGCTGTGTCCAATCACAGCCGGTCACTACCGATCTTCCCGTGCATGCCGCTCGTGCACGCCCCGGGTGGCTCTTTACCACGTGACCGGCTGTGTCAATCGTAGCCGGTCATGTGATGTAAACAAACCGCTGTAACGAGCTGTTACCGCGGTTCTCCCTGTCACACACTGATCACACAGCTTGTTACCGCCTAGTGTAAACACCAATCACACTGATCACCCCCCCAATAAAGAGGACCTGTCACCACCCAATCAAAGTACCTGTCACAGCCCATCAGAATACCTGTCACCTGTCCATCAAAGTACCCGAGTACCTGTCACCTGCCCATCAAAGTACCCGAGTACCTGTCACCTGTCCATCATAGTACCCGAGTACCTATCACCTGTCCATCAAAGTACCCGAGTACCTGTCACCTGCCAATCAAAGTACCCGGGTACCTGTCACCTGTTCATCAAAGTACCCGAGTACCTGTCACCTGTCCATCAAAGTACCCGAGTACCTGCCACCTGTCCATCAAAATACCCGAGTACCTGTCACCTGCCCATCAGAGTACCCGAGTACCTGTCACCTGTCCATCAAAATACCCGAGTACCTGTCACCTGTCCATCATTTTGTGGGTAATTCCATTGTCCTGGTGCTCCAGGGACTTCAAAAGTGTAATAGGTCGTTAGGAAATTAGATGTGAAATTTCTGCTCCTAGAATGCCTGACGGTGCTCCCTGCATGTTGGACCTCTCTATGTGGCCAGGCTGTGTAAAAATCTCACACATGTGGTATCGCCATACTCGGTATGAGTATCAGAATATATTTTGGGGGTTAATTTTTGCTAAGTACATGCTATGTGTTAGACATGTCTTATAAATTGACCACTTTGTGTAAAAATAAAAGTGTTTTCATTTTCTTTCCACATTTTTCGAAGACTTGTGGAAAAAAATGAACCATTCAAAAGACTCATAAGGCCTCATAGATTATACGCTGGGGTGTTTGCTTTCCAAAATGGGGTCATTTTCTGGGCAATTCCATTGTCCTGGTGCTCCAGGGCCTTCAAAATTGTAATAGGTGGTTAGGAAATTAGATGTGAAATTTCTGCTCCTAGAATGCATGACGGTGCTCCCTGCATGTTGTACCTCTCTATGTGGCCAGGTTGTAAAAAAGTCTCACACATGCGGTATCGCCATACTCGGGGCAAGTAGCAGAATGTATTTTGGGGTGTAATTGGAAGTATACATATGCTGTGTGTGAGAAATAACTTGTTGTTATGACAATTTTGTGCAAAAAAAAAAAATAATAATTTCTTAATTTTCCCAAAAATTGTGGGAAAAATGTACAACTTCAAAAAACTTGCGATGCCTCTTACTAAATACCTTGGAATGTCTACTTTTCAAAATTGGGTAATTTGGGGGGTATTTGCACATTCCTGACATTTCAGGGCCTCAAGAATTATTGAGATAGGCCATCAGTGCATCATGTGTGATCAATTTTCAATGATTGGCACAATAGCTTGTAGACTCTATAACTTTCACACAGACCAAATAATATACACTTATTTGGGTTATTTTTACCAAGGATAGGTAGCAGTATAGGTTTTGACCTAAATTTATGAACAAAAATACTTATTTGCAAAATTTTATCACAGAAACTAAAAAAAAGTGTTTTTTTTTTCATAATTTTCGCACTTATGTCGCAAAAAATAAAAAACCCAGAGGTTCTTAAATACCACCAAAAGAAAACTCTATTTGTGTGAAAAAAATGATACAAATTTTGTTTGGGTATAGGGTAGCATGAGAGAGTAATTGTCATTCAAAGTGTGAGAGCGCTGAAAGCTGAAAATTGGTCTGGGCAGGAAGGGGGTATAAACGTCCTGTATTGAAGTGGTTAAAGAGGAAGTAAACCCTGATGGGGTTTACTTTCTCTATATTCCCCTGCAAAGTAGAAGCATAATGAGCAACTATGCATCACATATGTGTCACTTACCTGCAAACCAAGCCTGTGATGTCCATCGATGTCCCCTGTGCAGGCAGCTTCCATCTTCAGCCCCTCTTCCTTCCAAGGCCACGACTCTGGCTCTGTAACTGGCCGGAGTCGCATGACGTCACTCCCATGCATGCGCGCGGGAGCCGCCAGTCACAGCATGATCTCAGTGAAGAAACGGCACGAAGGCCATTTCTTCACTGTGCATGTGTCGAATGACGTTGACTAGTACACTGCATATCTCCTAATCCGTGCAGGTTTAGGAGATATGCAGGGCACCTACAGGTAAGCCTTATTATAGGCTTACCTGTACGTTAAAGTGGTTGTCATGGGTTGACAACCACTTTAAAAAAATTATTTGCTTTATTCACTTTTTAGAAAAATTTCCAGGTACACCATCGTATTTGATGCATGATACCAGCAACAGAACCTGTACTTACTACAACAGATACCTAAAAATAATAACTGCTTCCCTTAAAAAAGGCCCCAAGAGAGGGTCGGCTAAAGGAACAGAAAAAATATGGTAGGAATAAGGAAGACCGACTAGAATAAAATGCTGTTCTCCCCTGACCACAGATTATTATTTTATCATCTTTACTCATCACTAGAGTTGATCGAACCCCTGGATGTTCAGGTTCAGTGGGTTCGGCCGAACTTCGGGAAAAAGTCCGGGTTCGGTACAGAACTCGACCCAAACTTTATCCCGGACCCCGAACCCCATTGAAATCAATGGGGACCCAAACTTTTCGGCACAAAAATGGCTGTAACAAAGTCCTGGCAAGTGCTAGAGGGCTACAAAAGGAAGTAAAATGGGGGTAAGAGTAGGGCAAGTGCCCTACAAAAAAATGGGGATAAGGAAAATAAATTAAAATCAAGTAAAAAAAAATGGGAAGGGGGGGTGGATGTGGAGTTGGAGCCTAGAGGTTGACTAGGCCGTGGCCGTGACAGTGTAGGTGGAAGTGGCGGTGGTGGAGGAGTAGGAGGAGGTAGCCAACACTGTTTTTTTTTTTTTTATAATTGGGGTAGCCCCCAAAATATTGAGGCATATTAAAAAAAACAAGTATATGAATGGCTGTGTGAGTCCGGTCTAAATGTCTATTCTGCACAAGGTACAGACAAGTCTTGTGGGATCCATGCCTGGTTCATTTTAATAAACGTTAGCTTGACAACGTTGGCTGTGGACAGGCGGCTGCGCTTGTCTGTGATAACGCCCCCTGCCGTGCCAAACACACATTCAGATAATACACTGGCTGCAGGGCAGACCAGCACCTCCAAGGCATAAACGGCAAGCTCAGGCCATGTGGCCAATTTGGAGACCCAGAAGTTGAATGGGGCAGACCCATCAGTCTGTACGTGTAGGCGTGTGCACACATACTGTTCCACCATGTTGCTGAAATGCTGCCTCCTGCTAAGACGTTGTCTATCGGCTGGTGGTGCTGTTGGTTGTGGCAGGCTGCTGACAAAGCTTTGCCACATTTCGGCCATGCTAACCCTGCCTTCTGAGGTGCTGGCGGTGCCACAGCTGCATTGGCGGCCTCTTCCTCCTCCTCCTCTGCCTTCGCCTTGTGCTTCCACTTAGCCCCCGGTGTCATTTGGGAATGCCCTCAGCAGCGCGTCTACCAGCGTGCGCTCATAGATCACGCTCCAGTGAGGGAATTAAGGACGGCACGTTGTCCTTGTAACGGGGATCCAGCAGGGTGGCCACCCAGTAATCGGCACACGTTACAATGTGGGCAACTCGGCTGTCGTTGCGCAGGCACCTGAGCATGTAGTCGGCCATGTGTGCCAGGCTGCCCAGAGGCAAAGACAAGCTGTCCTCTGTGGGAAGTATATTAGCTGTGTCCTCCGTATCCCCCCAGCCATGCTCCAGTGATGCACACGAGCTGCGTTGGGTGCCACCCTGCTGCGGTTCCTCCTCCTCATGATCTTCCTCGTCCTCCTCGTCCTCCAGAACTGTGCCCTGGCTTGAATATTTTTGACCTGGTCTATGCTGGTACTGGAACCCACCCTCCGAGCCACTTGCGAATGACTGGCCTGACAACCGTGGAAATTACCCCTCTTCCTCCTCCTCCTCCTCATCCTCCTGTGCCACATCCTCTTCCATCATGGCCCGAAGTGTTTTTTCAAGGACACATAGAAGTAGTATAGTAACGCTGAGAACAGCGTCATCGGCACTGGCCATGTTGGTGGAGTACTCAAAACACCGCAATACGTTACACAGGTCTCGCATGGAGGCCCACTCGTTGGTGGTGAAGTGGTGCTGTTCCGCAGAGCGACTGACCCGTGCGTGCTGCAGCTGAAACTCCACTATTGCCTGCTGCTGTTTGCACAGTCTCTCCAGCATGTGCAAGGTGGAGTTCCACCTTGTAGGCACGTCGCATAGGAGGCGGTGAGCGGGAAGGCCGAAGTTCCGCTGCAGCGCAGACAGGCGAGCAGCAGCAGGGTGAGAACGCCGAAAGTGCGCACAGACAGCCCGCACTTTCTGCAGCAGCTCTGACATATCCGGGCAGTTTTTTAGAAATTTCTGTACCACCAAATTCAGCACATGCACCAGGCAAGGGATGTGCATCAAACGGGCTAGGCCCAGAGCCGCTATGAGATTTCACCCATTGTTGCACACCACCAGGCCGGGCTTGATGCTCAGGGGCAACAACCACTCATTGGTCTGTTGTTCAATGCCTGTCCACAGCTCCTGCGCTGTGTGGGGTTTATCCCCCAAACATATCAGTTTTAAAACAGCCTGCTGTCGTTTCCCCCTGGATGTGCTGATGTTGGCGGTGAAGGTGTTACGCTGAGCGGATGAGTAGGTGGTCGAGGAGGAGGAAGCGCAGTAGGAGGAGGAGGCAACAGGAGGCAAAGAGAAATGCCTTGCTATCCCCAGTGGTGGAAGGACATGCGCCAAATTGCTAGCCGGCTCAGGCCCACCCGCCACTAAATTTGCCCAGTGTGCAGTTAGCGAGATATAGCGTCCCTGCCCGTGCTTACTGGTCCAGGTATCAGTGGTTATGTGGACCTTGCCACAGATGGCGTTGCGCAGTGCACACTTGATCTTCTCCCCAACTTGTTTGTGCAGGGAAGGGATGGCTCGCCTGGAAATGTAGTGGCGGCTGGGAACCACGTACTGTGGGACAGCCACTGCCATCAGGTTTTTGAAACTGTCCGTGTCCACCAAACGGAATGACAGCATTTCAAAGGCCAGGAATTTTGAAATGCTGACATTCAGGGCCAGGGATCGCGGGTGGGTAGGGGGGTACTTCCACTTTCTCTCCAGTGTTTGGGAGATGGAGAGCTGTAAGCTTCCATGGGACCATGGTGTGGAAATGCTTGGGGACGGTGGCGGACATGGTGGCATTGCTGTCATATCATCTGTTTTCTGGGTGGCAGGTGACACTGTCACGGTAGAGGTGGAGGAAGAGGCCGAGGCAGCAGCAGAAGAGGAAGCAGGAGGAGGCCGAGACCTTTCTTGGATTTTGAGGTAATTATTCCAATGCAGCTTGTGCCTTAAATTTAGATGCCTGATTATGCAGGTTGCGGTCAGGTTTAGAACATTTATGCCCCGGCTCAGGCTATCATTGCACAGCTTGCAAACCACTCGTGTCTTGTCGTCAGCACATTGTGTGAAGAACTGCCATGCGGGGGAATGCCTTTGAGCTGCCTTTGGTGTGCTAGGTCCCTGGGTGCGGTGGGTAACAGCCGGCATACTGTCTAGGGGACGCTCGCCCTGCTTTTGCAACCTGCTTCCTCTTTTGCTGTGCTGGTGCCTCTGTGCGACCACCACCTCTTCCTCCAAACTGCACACGTCACTCGCATGACCCTCAGTCCATGTGGGGTCTAGGACCTCATCATCCTCCTCCCCATCATCTTCCACCCACCCTTCACCACTGCCTCCTTGTCAGTCTGCACACTGAGGAAAGCTGCAGCAGTTGGCACCTGTGTTTCGTCATCATCATCTAAGACGTGCTGCGCTGATGTTTCCATGTCCTCATCCTGCAACAGGAGTGGTTGGGCATCGGTGCACTCAATGTCTTCCACTTCTGGGGCAGCGCTATGTGGATGGCCCACGGAAAGCACACCAGGAGAGTCATCAAAAAGCATAAGAGTCTCTTGCATGACTTGGGGCTCAGACTGCTTGGCTAATTTACAAGGGGCTGAGGTGAAAGACAGATGGCCATGGGGTTAAGGTGCCAACTCTGAGCTTTCATCAAGGGACCGGGAGGGAGACAATGTGAAGGAACTGGAGGCATTGTCAGCCACCCAATCTACTATCGCCTGTACTTGTTCTGGCCTCATTAATCGTTGAGCGGCATTCGGGCCTAACATATAATGGTGAAGGTTCTGTTGGCTACCTGAGGAAGGTGTTTCACTTGTGCTTGTAGCTGGCACACATTGACCACGTCCTCTCCTTCCAACAGGAGTTTCACCAACACGACCAACACCAGCAGCACCAGCAGCACCATGACCACGTCCCTTATTTGATGCTCTCCCCATTGTGCCCGCAAATGTACTATGTAGCCCTATTTAAGTATTTATTAATACCAATTAATACTTTCTTTTTTTTTTTGGAAAACACCAACGTAGACACACTTTTTATTTTGGTGCAAGAAATGCACTGCTCACACCAACAGCTGGAACCTCTCTCTTTAGAACTAGGAGATGATTATAGAACAATAATCTGTCCCTTACAGCAACAGCTGGAACCTGGCCCTATAGGAGTAGGCAATGATTTTTGAACAATAATATGTCCCTTACAGCAACAGCTGGAACCTCTCCCTTTAGAACTAGGAGATGACTTTTGAACAATAATCTGTCCCTTACAGCAACAGCTGGAACCTGGCCCTATAGGAGTAGGCGATGATTTTTGAACAATAATATGTCCCTTACAGCAACAGCTGGAACCTCTCCCTTTAGAACTAGGATATGACTTTTGAACAATAATCTGTCCCTTACAG
>BLSH010362850.1:159768-175420 GCA_018402905.1 Glandirana rugosa
TGTCATATCCGTGCCCCCCCCATTGTGCTTTAGAAAACTGGATAGCGTGGGACATGATGTCAAACATAGTGAAAAATATGTTTAGGATTTGTTAGAGGGCAAGTGCATACTTGGCAGTCATTAAGACAATCCACCGGGGAATAGAACCAGCTGTGGTTGCATGTGTGCAAGAATCTGAATATTGAACTGACAGTTATTTTAACATATGACATCACACATGAGACTCAACTTACAAGACTACAGTGGAACTTTACTCAGAAATTAAGCCCTGCTAGATCACCTTAGGCTGGCCCTTTTTTGCAGGCACAGTTATGTAAAACATTAAAAAAGTGCCTATACTGTTTAAAATCCAGTAATGCACTGTGTCACCCTACTCTGCACATGTTCAGTTGCTCTCCATTTTAGGCACTTTTAGGCATTGCTGAATTTGTAGAGCCTGATCCACTGACAGCCTTATATAAGAATTAAACCCTCCTATCCTTAAAGCAATGGAAGCTGCTTCTGTTTGATCTGCAACTGCCATGGTGCTGCACACGTGATCAGTTATGATACCAGCCATTTGATAGTTTGACAGTTTGGCTGATGAAAATGTGGCAGTTAGTAATCCTGGCATTCCAGGAATGTATCTGTTTTTTAAACCATTATGGGTTTAGTTCTGCTTTATGATTTCTGGGCTTTAGCAAAATGGTAGCCTCCAGCAAGAACAAACAGGAGCTAAACTGGAGGCAATTTAAAGCATACACTAATGCTGGTGGCATAATTATGAATCTGGAATGTATGTTCCTTTCCAAAGAACATATTTTTTTATCAAGTTGTTATGGGTAAAGTTTCGCTTTAACCACTTGCCGACCAGCATCTAACGGTGGCAAAGTGGCTCGATATCGCAAACTGACGGCGGCTGCGATATCCCTCACTGTGAGCGCACGCGCGCCGCCGGAGGCACGCTCGTGCGCTCACTGTGTTCGGGGGGCCAGGGAGCGGGTAGGGCAGACTCGATCGCCGCCGGCTACCCGCGATGCCCCCCCCGCAGTGAAAGAACGGAGGTCCGTGTATGTAAACACGGATCTCCGTTCTATTGAAGGGGGAAGGGCGATGATCACAGGCTTCCTCTATTTGGAAGCCATGATCATCCCCTTTCCCCAGCCAGGGCAGCCCACACACAGTTAGAACACACCCAGGGAACACAGTTAACCCTTAGAGTGTCCCCTCCAGGTTAACCCCTTCACTGCCAATGGCATTTACACAGTAATCAGTGCATTTTTATAGCACTGATCGCTGTATAAATGCCAATGGTCCCAAAAAAGTGTCAAAATGGTCCGATATGTCCTCTGCAATATCGCAGTACTTCTAAAAATCGCAGATCACCGACATTTCTAGTAAAAAATAAAAAAATCATCCGTAAACGCGGCCACTTTTGCGCAAACCATCAATAAACGGCGATTGTGATTTTTTTTTTACCAAAAATATGAGGAAGAATATAAATCGGCCAAAACCGATGGAAAAAAATGTTTTTTTATTTTTTTTTTTTTTTGGATTTGTATTTTAGCAAAAAGTAAGAAATTTGGGTTTTTTTGCAAAATTATCGCTCTTCTTTTGTTTATAGCGGTGATCAGAAATGACGCAGAGGTGATCAAATACCACCAAAAGAAAGCTCTATTTGTGGGAAAAAAAGGCCGCAAATTTTGTTTGGGTACAATGTCGCACGACCGCGCAATTGTCAGTTAAAGCGACACCGCGCCGAATTGCAAAAAGTGCTCTGGTCCTACAGTGTGAAATCCTTCTGGGGCTGAAGTGGTTAAGGAACAAGGAAAAGATCCTTCTTTTCAAAAAGCGGCGGTTATCTTCAGCTAGGTCCAATGAGATTTTAAAATTACAGTCATGTGGCTGAAAATAAGGATCCTTGTCTTCAAGTAAAGCTTTGAAATGCAAGCCTCTAACCTCCTATGAATAAATAAGTGTGTAAGTCCTGCAATTTAGAGAAATAAAGACAACTATAGGACAATATTACTCAAGAGTTTGGAGACAGGGGGGGGGTTAAAGTAGTTGTAAAGGTCGAAGGCATTCTCTGCATTAAGGTAAAAAACCTTCTTGTGCAGCTTCCCTGCTCCAGCTTCCCTGCTCCAGCCCCCCTTATAATTACCTGAGTCAGATCTCGATCCGGTGCTGTGTCTGAAAGTAGCAGTTCTTTCCTCTCTGCTTTCCCTGTCTCTCTCTCGTCACTGGACATGGAAGCAGTAGCAGGTGCCATTGGCCCCTGCTGCTGTCAATCACAGCCTGTAAGGGGAGAGCAGGGGCAGAGCCAAGCCATGCTGTGTGTTTCTATGGACACACACAGTGTGGCTTGGAATTGAGCCTGCACAAGTGCCCCCACAGCAAGTGGCTTGCTATGGGGGCACTCAGTAGGTGGGGAATCCAGGAGTACTTTTTTTAAAAAGAGACTTTAGAATCATTTTAGCAAGAGTGCTGCAGGCTCTATGCCTGCAAACAGAGCTGGTGCTGCTCCTAATTAACAAAAGGATACAAGCCCCTTTGTTAATTAGGAACAATCTTCTTGATGCCCTATGCTGTGTCTATAACAGACACAACACAGATCAATTCAGTTGGAGCCACTCTGATCACTCTACCCCTTCTACCTCCATGCTCAGCAGAGTGCAGGAAGTAAGAGAGAGGATTTTACCCTTGCAGGCTCAACACATGCAGTGTAATCACTGCACTGGCAGAGAAAGGAATGTGAGCTGTCCACTGACAGTTCACATCCTGTATTCTGGATCCAATATGGTGGGGATCTGCAGCAGTTTTCTATATTGAAATCTGCCTCAATGCCATTATTGATTTGGATTGGACACTGTGCCAGTTTCTACTGAACTGTGGAATGGGAATTGGCATGGGTAGTGAACAGAGATCTGAAACAGGTCTATCTGTTTAGTTAATGTGATGCATGCTACAAATACCAGTTTCCTGCTGCAGGAAACAATTGTGAGTTTTTCTGTGAACTTTAACTCCTGACACTCAAGCTGAAAAGTCAGACTCAGACAATGTTTTCCCCCCGATTCTTGTATTTTTTTTAACAACACTGTTAGTCTGTTCCCCACTGTAGTCAAGTGATATCCTTTACTTCAAGGTATGGGGGAGCATGTGACCCACACTTGCTTATAAAATTCAGTGCTGAATGCTTAAGTGACCAATTGCTAGGTTCGGTAACATGAGTAGGCAGAGAAGTGTGGGCAGAGCAAAAAACTTCCGCTTTTTGCAGGCAAATGAAGAAAAGGGAATGTGAGTATAACCATTGGGAATGGTGTGGGATTAAGTAGACCTGTAGGATCAAAAAGTGGTGGTAGACTAAGTCAGTTGTGAAATATCTCCTCTAATGCCAGTGGTTCTTTTTCTCTCTTCTTATAGCTATGCAGCCTGACCCCTTCTGCTGTATTTCTAAGGATAAAGGGTGACAATAAGTAGTAAAACTATGTTAAAGGGGAACTAAAAAAATTAAAAACTGCCGTAATAATGTTATAGACAGATTGCATCATAAATGCCATTTTTGATTTTGCCCATAATTCCACTTTAAATTCCAAGAGAAAAACAAGCCTGGTAATTTAGGTGCAGGGTTCCTGTTTCCTGAGGCCCCAAACATTTAAGATTCCAGGTCTTTGATGACCTTTAATAAAATTATTCAAACAGGCAGTTACCCTTTGCAATAAATCGTTTCCTTTTAGTTCAGTGAAGAGAAGACATTTCTTGACCCGTTTTGATGGATTACTTTATATTACCAATTTTCTTTTTTTCTATGTAGTAAAGCCTAACTCAGGTCAAAAATATTTTTTTATAGCGCGCGGTTTAAGCCTAAGTTTAGGTAATTTGTTTAAAAAAAAAAAATCATCAGAAGGGACGTTACTTACATTTAGGCCCTTATTCACACTATGTGCGGTGACAGATGTTTTACTGCAATGTAATAGATCTATCAATGCAGGGACACACAGGAAACAATTTATTCCTATGTGTGCCTTTCACACTGCAACACAGCATATGGCTGCAATATGCTGCATTGTACCACAGTGCGCTGCACTTCAAAAAAAGTTTATACAAAACAAAAAAGAAAAGGGAGCGGTGTGATATGCTCAATTGATGCTGCGAAGGTAATACCAGCACTGGACTTGTGATAGCCACACATCAAGAGTGTCAACTGTGTCCACCTTTTCCACTCCTCTCCTCCATTCTTAAAAGCTGTACTAAACTGTACCATAACTTTCATGATTGAAAAGTGATTTATGCATGGAGGAGGCAGGCCTTTCATTTATCCTTCCATCCGCCATTTATAGATTACTGCGGGGTCTGGGAGGGGGGCAGAGATCTTAAAATTTCCACTATGGCAGCCATTACCAGCACAAGAGACACTTCAAATTAAATATGAGTTTTGTCTCTTCTACTGATTAAAAAAAAAAAAAAAACACCCAAACTTAGGCTTTAATTTTGTCCATGATCCTGTTGAGAAGATCTTGCATAATATCCTGTTCCGATGACCACCATAAATGAAATAAATACCTACCAAGGGTTCTTCCACTCTATCCAAAAGGGCAAATTTTGTCTGGAACTTGGACTTAAAGAATAACTAAAGGGGGCGTGTCCAAGATGGCAGCGGGAGCAGTCGCATAGAGCCTAAGCTCCCGAGGACCGGCACTTTTCATCCATCCCTGCGGGTGTTTCGTATACATATTGAGCTGATCCAGATGTCACCCCGGGCCCTGCATCCACCCTAGAGAGGAGGGGAGGTGAACGTCCAGAGGCACTACCACTCAGCGCCACACAGCTAGGCCGGACAGGGGGCCGCATCGCCGGCTCCTGGGCCGCCATGTCTCCTGGCCCCATCTGGCTGCCGGAGTGTGGGGGGAGGACTGAGGGCCCCATCGCTGACCCGGGCACTCCTGGCCTCTGAATGAGAGGGCCCATCATAGATGCTGGGCTGCGGGAGAGTCGTGGCCTACCTCATCCTGCTGGCCGCCTGGACGCGGCCTTTTCATCCGAATGCATCTGACCTGGGGAGTGCCATCAGAGAGCAGATTAGTGACATCCCTGCCCCTTGGCTGCTACTGAACCTCTGTGTGGGTGTATTTGCCGGCCTGCCTGTCCGGGAGACGGATAGGCCCCAAAGCTGCGGCCTTGCCTGAGATCCTGGGCCGCCTCTCTCTCCCCCCACGCCCGCAACTGCTCGGTCCTGGGTGGCAGTGTCACGCCTTCTCCAGCTATCCAGCTATCCAGGTGCTCTGGGCTCCAGAGGGGGAGAACATTATAAGACTCCTGTGCTGGGGGGCATGGCGGCGCTGGAGCTGTCTGGACTGACTCCTGACCCCCCCTTCCCACTGTGTCTCTCTGGGGGGTACTGGAGGAACTTTGATTGTGAACTGGTATCCTGGAAGAGATAATCTACAGGGGGACTCAGGCTTGAGCTACCCCCCCACTAAATAGCCACTCTGGGGTATGAGGAGGGGAGCAACGAGACCCTCCACTAGACATGCGGCCATTACTGGGAAGAAGAAGGGACAGGGTAAGGCCGGTGCAGCGGCCTCACCTAAAACTGCTACCAACATGGCAACCCAGATGGAGGATGGCGGCTGCGCCTCCACGGCATTGACGGAGCTCACCACTGTTCTGCAGGCAATCACGTCCCTGACAGACATAATAGATAACATAGAAACAAATGTTGAAATCATACGCAGGACAGGCTCTCCTCAGTGGTGCAGGCCCCCAGTGGCCTGGCAGCCTGGGCGGAGGCATCCAATCTTGTGGATGTGTGGAGATGCCGCTATCCCCAGCAGAGAACGTACAACTGCTAGTCTGCCTCGCATAAAACTTTTTCCCGCATAGACCTGGTGTCAGGGGGTCAGGGATATCTCTATTCTGCCTCAGGGGATCTTGGATCATGCCCTGCTGTCCCTGCAGCTTTGAGTTTCTACTGCCCCAGCGGATAGCCTGTGGCGCTTATCCAGATTTTGGTTGTCCGACTCAGGGGTGTCTGAGCCCTACTGATCTGACATGACCCGATACTGGAACGATGTTGATCAATCTATACCCCTGTCCACTCACTGGGATGCCTTTAAGGCCTTCTTTAGGGGGAGCTTTCAGTGTTTTATACGCCGGGTGCGCCGGGACCTGAGGGTGGATCTGCAGCGGATGGAGGGGAGGGTGGCTGCCCTGGAGGCGGAATTCTCCCACTCAAGGGATCCCTGGGTCTATTCAGATTTCCGAGCTGCGCTACGAGATGTTCAATTAATCCATACGTCCAACATCAAAATCCACTTGCTTCACCAGTCGCAACGAATCTTTGAACATGGGGGAAAAAATGAGCGCATGTTGGCATGGCTGGCCAAAGAGAGCTTCTTGCCAGTGTCGATATCGGGGGTGCGTGCTCCAGATGATACGCTGGTGACGGATCCTGCTGGTATCAATAACTGCTTTGCTGCATTCTATGAGGAGCTATATAGCTCCAGGGCGACATGCACAGATGAGGAATTATATGCATATCTGGAAGATGCCCCCAGGATGCATTTGATAGCCCCATAACCTTGAAAGAAATACAGGAGGCAGTGGCCTCCTTGCAGGCTGGGAAAACTCCAGGGGCGGATGGCCTTCCAGCGGAATTTTTTAAAGCCTATTCAAAGGACCTACTCCCCATGTTTAGGGCAGTGCTCCTGAAGTCATTGAGAGAATCATCTCTTCCTCCTTCAATGTCGAAAGCAGTAATAGTAGTCCTTCTCAAGCCCGGCAAGCCCCCCCAGGTCAATGATCCTCGTATTGCCCAATTTCTCTCCTAAACGTCGACACAAAAATCCTGGCAAAAGGTTTGGCTGGCCGTCTGAACTCGGTAATTACTGCATTGGTGCATGCCGATCAGACTGGGTTTATGCCGGGCAGGGGAATGGATATAAATATCCGTAGTCTTTCACGTATCCAGGATAGAATGGGACGGCTCTGGGGTAGTAGCTTCACTGGATGCCGAAAAAGCTTTTGATTCAGTGGAGTGGAGCTACCTCTGGGCCCTCCTGCGTAAATTTGGATTTGGCCCCCGGTTCATCACATGGCTCCCACTCCTGTACTATGCCCCCAAAGCTAGGGTACGTACTAATAATTCCCTATCCTCCCCCTTCCCCCTAACCAGAGGGACCAGGTAGAGGTGTCCGCTATCCCCGGGCCTTTTTGCATTGGCAATGGAGCTGATGGCGGCGCGGATTAGGTCGGACCCTATGATAGAAGGCATACAGGTTGGGGTGGTAATGGAGAAAATATCGATATACGCGGAGGACACTCTCCTCTATTTTAGGGATGTCTCCTCTCTTCCAGCAGCGCTCCGGACAATTGACTCCTTCGGATCCCTATCATGTATAAAGATTAACTGGGAGAAATCAGTGTTATTTCCCCTATACTCCTCAGACCCCCCCCCCCCCCCAGATGAATACTCCTCTGCGATGGGTTGAGGAATTGAAATGCTTGGGTGTGGTGGTTCGGGCCCCGCTGTCCTCATACTTTAACCTCAACCTCCAGCTGCTACTCAGAAACTTCTCTCAGAAATTCATGACGTGGAGTTCTCTCCCTCTCTCTCCCGTGGGTAGAGTGAACCTTATAAAAATGATTTACCTACCAAAGTTCCTATATCTATTTCGCAATTCGCCGCTTATCCCTCCGGCCTCCTTTTTCGGGAAAATAAAGAGTATTATCTCGTCCTTTATATGATGTGATAGAACCCCACGATTGGCTGTCTCCACTCTATAGTTACCCCTTACACAAGGTGGCCTGGCCTTACCAAATTATTTACAATACTTCTGAGTGGCTGTTCTAGTGATGGTCAGGTGGTGGTTCTCCCAGCCCAGGGAAAACCCGGCAGTGACTTGGAGGCGGCCATAATGGGATCATACTCCACCCTAAGCAACTTGGTATTCCGTGGTGCTCGATCTCACC
This sequence comes from Glandirana rugosa, assembly GCA_018402905.1. Lineage (NCBI taxonomy): Eukaryota > Metazoa > Chordata > Amphibia > Anura > Ranidae > Glandirana > Glandirana rugosa. Next base: position 167,716 of record BLSH010362850.1, read on the forward strand.
CTGAGACCACATCGCTAATGTGTACTACTATCACGGTGTGGCACAAAGCCGGAACCCGCTACCGTTCACCCGGTACATCCTATCCCTATACCCCCCTGTGGGCTAATCCGAACCTTCCCCATCTAAATGGTATCCCAGATCCCCAGGTATGGGCTACTAGAGGGATAGTGAAGCTCAAACACATAGTGATAGGGGGCAGGTTGAAACCCTTTGAAGACCTTAAGGCGACATATGCCCTGCCGCAGTGGATGTACTTTCACTACTTCCAGCTCCCAATTACCCCTTCCCCTTACCCTGGAGGATGATCCGGTAGAAGCCCTGTTTATTGCTAAATTTATAAATAAACCTCTCTCCTCTATATACTTCCGACTCTCCCTGGCCCAAAATAAAGCGTTGGAAAAGGTGTTCGGTACATGGCAGGAAGATCTCTCTAGTTTGACGGATGAGGATTGGGAAATCTACGTATCCTCCTTTGTCACTAACATGATCTCCACCCGAGACAGATTCCTCCAATTAAAATTCCTACACAGGGCTTACTACACCCCTAAGAGACTAACGGCGATCTACCCTGCAGCCCCTGCCTCATGTCCAAGATGTAGCGAACCAGCCACCTCCTTGATATATATGGTATGGGCAAGCTCAAAACTGGATGTGTACTGGGAGGGGGTACTGGCTGACATAAACCGGCCACTGATTTAACCCTTGAGTCGGATTCAAAAATATTGCTCCTGAATATTATGGAAAACTCACCTGTAAGTAGATATACTAAATTGTTTCTGGGGTATGTCACTTTCTATGCTCGAAGGGAAATTTTCCTTAGATGGAAGGACGCTCTGCCACCCACGATTGCTCAATGGTGGTCGGCCCTGAACTCCATCCTGTCACTGTACAAAGTTACATTCATTAACAGAAACTGCCCTAAGAAATTTGACAAGATATGGTCAGGCTGGATCGACGCCTGGGAGTCTATGGTGGTGGATGTGCCTCTGAGAGACCCTAATGTTATAATGTGAGCAAGTGTCTATGGATCCATTTCCCCCCTCCTTCCCGCCCTCTCCACTTCTCTCCTAATGTACACAATGAGAAATGTATCCCCCATTCTGTACGGTACTGTATGCCTACTCCCCTACTTAGATTCGGATAAATCATGAACGTGTAAGTTGCCTGAATGCGAATGCCATGTCTGTACTGCCAAATGTGCTTAACCGATGCCTGTAATTGTTTATTATTCTGAATAAAAATGTTCTTGTTAAAAAAAAAAAAGAATAACTAAATGCAATTTTGTTTTTGTGGGATAGAGCGGAGAGTTTGAATTTGAACATCTGTGAGATGTGTGATCCCCTGCTCCCAATTAGGGAGATCCACCCTCTTTACTTTTTTTGTTTGCCATCATCACTGAATGTGAAAGAAACACTAGCTCTGGTGTGGTGAACCTTGTGACAACCAGAGATTCCTTCACTTAGGATGGATTTCTTCTCACCTGTTTTAACTATGGGCTAGGTAATTAACATAAATCTCCCCACCTTATGGGAAAAAAAAGATAAATCTCCCCAATGGGCACATGGGGCACAGATGGAAAAAAACACCAAGATTTATAAACCTGCCTTACTCCTCTATCCAAAATAAAAAAAAGGTTTAGACTTCACGTCTGCTTTAAATTAAAAGCCTATAATTCAGTTTGTCATAAGTGCCATGCATTTTCTGTAAGTCAGTTGGTTATACATTTGGTTCATGGCATCACATAATATGTGTAATTTAAACAGGAATACACATTTATGTTTTAATTTTAATTAGAAGCCTCTGTGGTCATTCATTAAAACATTCTCTAGAGAGAAAATACATTTAAATGCACAATATTACCAATTAACAGGCTGACTCAACTACATTTTCCAGTCTTAATCCTCTACATTCTATTAGTAACGTAGATCATTTCTGTTCTCGAGTTATAGTGTAACTCCATCCAAAAGTGTATTCTGGGGAACTATATAAATATATATACTGTATATATATTGTGACAATATGCGAGGCAAAGTGGTAGACGGACGCTACCTGTCACCTCATGTGTGTTCATGTGGACTGGATTAAACAGAGTCCAGTCCCGATTTTACCAGCCACTATGGCAGGGCTGGTTCTGGTCCGGAGTTTGTGGTCCACCAGCAGGTGGCTTAAATTACTAGGAAGATAATACACTCTAGCTTTGGCCTGAACCTCAGAGAGGGATCTGAGGGAGCTCTGTGTCTGTTGGGACTTTAAAAGACAAGGTTTTCATTCTTGCTGATGTTTTGTGGGTGTCAGGGGCCAGCCCCATACCGTATAGTGAGGAAACTATACTGTCTAGTTTAGCGCCGGACAGCAAGGACTTATTTTTCTGTTTTGTTTTGTTTTACCTGCAAACCTTATTTATCAATAAACCTGGCAAGCCGCCAGATTTTAAGGAAAGTTGCCTGCATGCTGACTATTTTTCCTCCAGAAAGCTGATCCCCATGAGCTAATCTCCCACACGTGGTGGAGTTCAGCGGTCATCTTTCTAAGATGGAGGAAATCTTGAAAACCCTGAAACAAGCCAATGCAACTCAGCAGGAAGCCAGGTTGCAGAGGCCGCCAGATTTTAAGGAAAGTTGCCTGCATGCTGACTATTTTTCCTCCGGTAAGCTGATCCACACAAGCTAATATCCCATTATATATATATATATATATATATATATATATATATATATATATATACACAGTGGGTACGGAAAGTATTCAGACCCCCTTAAATTTTTCACTCTTTGTTATATTGCAACCATTTGCTAAAATCATTTAAGTTCATTTATTTTCCTCATTAATGTACACACAGCACCCCATATTGACAGAAAAACACAGAATTGTTGACATTTTTGCAGATTTATTACAAAAGAAAAACTGAAATATCACATGGTCCTAAGTATTCAGACCCTTTGCTGTGACACTCATATATTTAACTCAGGTGCTGTCCATTTCTTCTGATCATCCTTGAGATGGTTCTACACCTTCATTTGAGTCTGGCTGTGTTTGATTATACTGATTGGACTCGATTAGGAAAGCCACACACCTGTCTATATAAGACCTTACAGCTCACAGTGCATGTCAGAACAAATGAGAATCATGAGGTCAAATGAACTGCCTGAAGAGCTCAGAGACAGAATTGTGGCAAGGCACAGATCTGGCCAAGGTTACGAAAAAATTTCTGCTGCACTTAAGGTTCCTAAGAGCACAGTGGCCTCCATAATCTTTAAATGGAAGACGTTTGGGATGACCAGAACCCTTCCTAGAGCTGGCCGTCCAGCCAAACTGAGCTATCGGGGGAGAAGAGCCTTGGTGAGAGAGGTAAAGAAGAACCCAAAGATAACTGTGACTGAGCTCCAGAGATGCAGTCGGGAGATGGGAGAAAGTTGTAGAAAGTCAACCATCACTGCAGCCCTCCACCAGCCGGGGCTTTATGGCAGAGTGGCCCGACGCAAGCCTCTCCTCAGTGCAAGACATATGAAAGCATGCATGGAGTTTGCTAAAAAAACACCTGAAGGACTCCAAGATGGTGAGAAATAAGATTCTCTGGTCTGATGAGACCAAGATAGAACTTTTTGGCCTTAATTCTAAGCGGTATGTGTGGAGAAAACCAGGCACTGCTCATCACCTGTCCAATACAGTCCCAACAGTGAAGCATGGTGGTGGCAGCATCGTGCTGTGGGGGCGTTTTTCAGCTGCAGGGACAGGACAACTGGTTGCAATCGAGGGAAATATGAATGCGGCCAAGTACAGGGATATCCTGGGTGAAAACCTTCTCCAGAGTGTTCAGGACCTCAGACTGGGCCGAAGGTTTACCTTCCAACAAGACAATGACCCTAAGCACACAGCTAAACAACTCTGTGACTGTTCTTGAATGGCCCAGCCAGAGCCCTGACTTAAACCCAATTGAGCATCTCTGGAGAGACCTAAAAATGGCTGTCCACCAACGTTTACCATCCAACCTGACAGGACTGGAGAGGATCTGCAAGGAGGAATGGCAGAGGAGCCCCAAATCCAAGTGTGAAAAACGTGTTGCATCTTTCCCAAAAAGACTCATGGCTGTATTACATCAAAAGGGTGCTTCTACTAAATACTGAGCAAAGGGTCTGAATACTTAGGACCATGTGATATTTCAGTTTTTCTTTTGTAATAAATCTGCAAAAATGTCAACAATTCTGTGTTTTTCTGTCAATATGGGGTGCTGTGTGTACATTAATGAGGGAAAAAATGAACTTAAATGATTTTAGCAAATGGCTGCAATATAACAAAAAATGAAAAATTTAAGGGGGTCTGAATACTTTCCGTACCCCCTGTATATACAGTATCTCCACAAAAGTGAGTATACCCCTCACATTTTTTAATGTGACAACACTGAAGAAATGACACTTTGCTGCAATGTAAAGTAGTGAGTATACAGCTTGTATAACAGCGTATATTTGCTGCCCCCTCAAAATAACTCAACACAAGTCATGAATGTCTAAATTTCTGGCAACAAAAGTGAGTACACCCCTAAGTGAAAAATGTCCAAATTGGGCCCAAAGTGTGAATATTTTGTGTGGCCACCATTATTTCCCAGCACTGCCTTAACCCTCTTAGGCATGGAGTTCACCAGAGCTTCACAGGTTGCCACTGGAGTCCTCTTCCACTCCTCCATGACGACATCACGTATAGGTGGATGTTAGAGACATTGTGCTCCTCCACTTTCTGTTTGAGGATGCCCCACAGATGCTCAATAGGGTTTAGGTCTTTAGACATACTTGGCCAGTCCATCACCTTTACCCTCATCTTCTTTAGCAAGGCAGTGATCATCTTGGAGATGTGTTTGGGGTCATTATCCTGTTGGAATACTGCCATGCGGCCCAGTCTCCAAAGGGAGGGGATCATGCTCTGCTTCAGTATGTCACAGTACATGTTGGCATTCATGGTTCCCTCAATGAACTGTAGCTCCCCAGTGCTGGCAGCACTCATGCAGCCCCAGACCATGACACTCCCACCACCTTGCTTGACTGTAGACAAGACACACTTGTCTTTGTACTCCTCACCTGGTTGCCACCACATACACTTGACACCATCTGAACCAAATAAGTTTATCTTGGTCTCATCAGACCACAGGACATGGTTGCAGTAATCCATGTCCTTAGTCTGCTTTTCTACAGTAAACTGTTTGCAGGCATTCTTGTGCATCATCTTTAGCACTGACAGGCTGACTCCCCCCCCCATCCCTCCAACCTCTTCAGCAATGCTGGCAGCACACATACATCTATTTTCCAAAGACAACCTCTGGATATGATGCTGAGCACGTGCACTCAGCTTCTTTGGTCAACCATGGCAAGGCCTGTGCAGAGTGGAATCTGTCTTGTTAAACTGCTGTATGGTCTTGATCACCATGCTGCAGCTCAGTTTCAGGGTCTTGGCAATATTCTTATAGCCTAGGCCATCTTTATGTAGAGCAACAATTCTTTTTTTAGATCCTCAAAGAGTTATTTGCCACGAGGTGCCATGTTGTACTTCCAGTGACCGGTATGAGAGAGTGAGAACGATAACGCCAAATTTAACACACCTGCTCCCCAATCACACTTGAGACCTTGTAACACTAATGAGTCACATGACACCAGGGAGGGAAAATGACTAATTGGGCCCAATTTGGACATTTTTCACTTAGGGGTGTACACACTTTATTTGCCAGAGATTTATACATTAATGGCTGTGTGTTGAGTTATTTTGAGTGGACGGCAAATTTACACTGTTATACAAGCTGTACACTCACTACTTTACATTGTAGCAAAGTGTCATTTCTTCAGTGTTGTCTCATGAAAAGATATAATAAAATATTTACAAAAATGTGAGGGGTGTACTTACTTTTGTGAGATACTGCATACAGTATATGTTATGACCACTGTCAGATAAGGTGAATGACATTGATTATCCTATGGCAATGGCACCTAAAATTGGATGGGGTATATTAGGCAGCAAGTGAACATGATGTCCCTGAAGTTGATGTGGTGGAGGTAGAAAAAATAGGCAAGCGTAAGGATTTGAGTGACTTTGACAAGGGCCAAATTCTAATGGCTAGACGATTAGAGCAACTCCAAAACTGTAGCTCTTGTGGGATGTTCTCTGTCTGCAGTGGTCAGGACCTACCAAAAGTGGTCCCAGGAAGGAAAATCAGTGGACTGGTGACAAGATCATGAGCGGGCCAAGGCTCATTGATTCACATGGGGAGCAAAGGTTGGCCTGTGTAGTCTAATCCAATAGAAGAGCTACTGTAGCAAATTGATGAAAAAGTTCATGCTGATTCAAATAGAAAATTGTCAAATCACACAGTGCATCACAGTTTGTTGCATATGGGGCTGCATAGAATGCCCAAGCTGACCTGTGTCCACAGCCAAAAGCGCCTACAATATGGATGTTAGCATCAGAACTGGACCAAAAAAGCTCCAGGTCTCAATCCAATCGAATATCTGGTGGATGTGCTGGAAAAACAAGTCTGATCCATGGAGGCCCCACTTCACAATTTACAGGACTTAAAGGATCTGCTACTGACGGCCTGGTACCAGATACCACAGCATACCTTCAGAGGGTCTAGTGGAGTCCATGGGTCAGGGCTGTTTTGGCAGGGATTACCTATCCAATATTAGGTGGGTGGTCATATTATGATAGGTGGTCATAATGTTATGACTGATGTATTTCAGCCCTGAAACATAACCACAGACGCTGCTCCGCAGCAGCCACAGAGATCCATAGAGAGCCGGTCACAATCTCCTGTCATGTGAATTGGATGCAGGGAAACCCGCATCTGATTCGCATCAGGATAAAATGTCTACTGCAAGCACTCACCCACCAAAGTATAATAATACGTGTGGTCACTAAGGGTGATCACAGCAAGGTCTCACATCAGAAGTTGCAAAGCCTGACTTTCTCAATCACACTGCCCTTTTCCAGTGAACAATACCCTTTCTGCTCAGTGTTAGTTAACACATAGACAGCTGTCTTCTGCTCTTCAGCCCTGGAGCTACTCAATCTGCTCCTATCTCTCTTCCTCCCAGCACACAAAAATGCCCCATATAGTTGACATTGTGCCCTAAATTGGCATCAGAACATGAGAAGGCATCAAAGCAAGCTGATGAATACTAAAACTAGCAGATCCACATTTCACAAATGACAGGCACTGTAAAGCAGTTTCAGTGATTTTCTGCAGCCTCCAACATACATCCTCACACTGGAAGAAAAACCAAGGACTGTCACGAAAATCAACTGCTAGGCTAAATACACTGTGTGCAGAATTATTAGGCAAATGAGTATTTTGACCACATCATCCTCTTTATGCATGTTGTCTTACTCCAAGCTGTATAGGCTCGAAAGCCTACTACCAATTAAGCATATTAGGTGATGTGCATCTCAGTAATGAGAAGGGGTGTGGTTTAATGACATCAACACCCTATATCAGGTGTGCATAATTATTAGGCAACTTCCTTTCCTTTGGCAAAATGGGTCAAAAGAAGGACTTGACAGGCTCCGAAAAGTCAAAAATAGTGAGATATCTTGCAGAGGGATGCAGCACTCTTAAAATTGCCAAGCTTCTGAAGCGTGATCATCGAACAATCAAGCGTTTCATTCAAAATAGCCAACAGGGTCGCAAGAAGCGTGTGGAAAAACCAAGGCGCAAAATAACTGCCCG
>BLSH010362850.1:192384-215231 GCA_018402905.1 Glandirana rugosa
TATATATATATATATATGTATATATATATATATATATATATATATATATATATATATATATATATATATATGTATATATATATATGTATGTCATAGAGTGTTTTCACTCATGTGGGGAGTGTAAAAACGTTTATAAAATAATATGGAAAAGTACACTGTTGTATATATATATATATATATATATGTATATATATATATGTATGTCATAGAGTGTTTTCACTCATGTGGGGAGTGTAAAAACGTTTATAAAATAATATGGAAAAGTACACTGTTGTGACTATATATATATATATATATATATATATATATACACACACACACAGTATCTCAAAAAAGTGAGTACACCCCTCACATTTCTGTAAATATTTTATGATATCTTTTCATGTGACAACACTGACAATGTAAAGTAGTGAGTGTACAGCTTGTATAACAGTGTACATTTGCTGTCCCCTCAAAATAACTCAACATACAACCAGTGTCTAAACAGCTGGCAACAAAAGCGAGTACACCCTTAAGTGAAAATGTCCAAATTGGGCCCAACTAGCCATTTTACCTCCCCGGTGTCATGTGACTCATTAGTGTTACAAGGTCTCAGATGTGAATGGGTAGCAGGTGTGTTAAATTTGGTGCTATCACTCTCACTCTCTCATACTGGTCACTGGAAGTTCAACATGGCACCTCATGGCAAAGAACTATTTGATGATCTGAAAAAAAGAATTGCTGCTCTACATAAATATGGCCTAGGCTATAAGAAGATTGCCAAGACCCTGAAACTGAGCTGCAGCACAGTGGCCAAGACCATACAGCAGTTTAACAGGACAGGTTCCACTCAGAACAGGGCTCGCCATGGTCAACCAAAGGCGTTGAGTGCAACTGCTCAGTGTCATATCCAGAGGTTGCCTTTGGGAAATAGACGTATGAGTGCTGCCAGCATAGCATTGCTGCAGAGGTTGAATGGGTGGGGTGTCAGCATGTCATTGTTCAGACCATACACCGCACACTGCATCAAATTGGTCGTCCCAGAAGGAAGCCTCTTCTAAAGATGATGCACAAGAAAGCCAACAAATAGTTTGCTGAAGACAAGCAGACTCCTTAGTTTGGATTAATGGAACCATGTCCTGTGGTCTGATGAGACCAAGATAAACTTATTTGATTCAGATGGTGGCAAGCGTGTGTGGCGGCAACCAGGTGAGGACTGGAGTACAATGACAAGTGTGGTTTGCCTACAGACAAGCATAGTGGTGGGAGTGTCTTGTCTGGGGCTGCATAAGTGCTGCCAGCACTGGGGAGCTACAGTTCATTCAGCGAACCATGAATGCCAACATGTACTGTGACATACTGAAGCAGAGCATGGTCCCCTCCCTTAGGAGCCTTGGCAGCAGGGCAGTATTCCAACATAATAATGACCCCAAATACACCACCAAAATTACCACTGCCTTGCTAAAGAAGCTGAGGGTAAAGGTGATGGACCAGCCAAGCATGTCTCCAGACCTAAACCCCATTGAGCATCTGTGGGGCATCCCACCAGCTCTATGATGTCTTCATGGAGGAGTGGAAGAGGACTCCAATGATAACCTGTGAAGCTCTGGTGAACTCCATGCCCCAGAGGGTTAAGGCGGTGCTGGAAAATAATGGTGGCCACACAAAATATACACACGTTGGGCCCAATTTGGACATTTTCACTTAGTAGTGTACTCACTTTTTTTGCCAGCGGTTTAGACATTAATGGCTGTGTGTTGAGTTATTTTGAGGGGACAGGAAATTTACACTGTTATACAAGCTATAGACTCACTATTTTACATTATAGCCAAGTGTCATTTCTTCTGTGTTGTCACATGAAAAGATAGAATAAAATATTTCCAAAAACGTGAGGGGTGTACTCACTTTTGTGAGATACTATATATACATATATATTATATAGATCTTAGTATCATGTCTGCAGATGTAATATATTTTCCAAGCCATTGCAAATTGCAAAGCAACTGTACAGTAATAGGAAATCCAGGCCTGGAGCTTGGTATAGAAGCATAAGCGTATGTCCTGCTTGACGGGATTTGAAAGGACAGAGCTGAAGATTGTTAATGACAGGGAAAGATGTGGTATGATGAGTTAGACACTAAAGCCTCGTACACACGATGCGATTGTTGTACGACCGCACGTCCAACTCTTCCCAAAATTGTCTGTCCGTGATTTTGTCTAGCATACTGATGGTAGTCAAATTATCGTTTGACAAAACTGAACATAGTGATGTGTTATGAGCGTATAAAGAGGAAGTTCAGGTGAATGTGAATTGTGAATTACGGACGCAGATTTACACAACCAAACATTTCCTGGATTCCGAGCATGCGTGTTTGTACTTACAACTTTTGTTTGTCCAACTTCTGTATACATGAGCCGAAAATCGGACGATGCCTTGTTGGCAGACAAAAGTTTTCTAGTTAGCTTATACAACTTCTACTTGTTGGACAATAAATGAAAATCAGCTGTCGAATGGAGCATACTAACGGTCGGATTATTGTATGGCAGGCTGTTGTACGACAGTTTTAGGCCGATAATTGTACTGTGTATGGGCCATAACAGTGATTGGCGCTCCATGTGGTGTTAGAGGAATATGGGAGGTGGAGTAAGGAGGTTTGAAAGACCACCTAGTGGTGTGCAGACATGTGATGCAATGTCAGATGAGCATTCCCAACCTTCTGCCCTTAGTTGTATTCTTTTTTCAGACTAGGACCAAGCTTAGTGAATACCAAAAGGTATTATTTGTATCTACTGATTTGTCACTGCAGCTGGGCAAGGTCTTAGGGTAGATAGGACTGCTATTTTGAATATGGTGCCCCTTAATTATGGTCTAGTATTGGTCCAAAATTACTTCTGCATTGCTTTGGAATATCCATTGAGATCTTGTGTGGGACTGTAGGAAAAGCAAACATGAGGGCAGAAATGCCTAGGGCATTGCCAAAATGATTTATTGTTATATAAATATGAGCCAAATGCATACTAACAAAAGAAGAATGATGCAAGCATTTTATCACACCAATCACAGATCCAGCACTGGTTGAGTGTCTCCTGATCCAATGGACTGCTTGATTGGCAACCTGATATATTTTGAGGGACATACCCCCTTCCTCAGAGGTAGATCTTTTGGCAGTGCCAGCCTGCTGCTTTCAGTCAAATTCAGCAAGGAGAAAGTTGGGGGTGGGGCCAACCCACGCTGTGTGCGTCTATAGACAAATGCAGCCCAGACTGGGATTGAGCCCTCACATCTACCTCGATAGCAAGCAGCTTGCTATGGGTGCAGATGCAGAATAGGAGGAGCCAAGATCACTGGGGGGAGGGGAAGTTTAGTTTATACTATTAAGTCTATACTATTGAACAGAGCAGGTAAGTATACAGTAACATGTTTGTTATTTGAATTTAAACAAAAAGCTTTACAATCACTGTAATCAATGTGTACAAAATAACCTTTTGCTATTCCTTTGCAGGTTTGAAGTCTTTAGGATTGACAATTGCCCAGTGCTATGAAGAAGTAGGTCTGTTACTTCTCTTCTTGTCAGTGGGTATCTCCATATTCTCCGCCCTGGAGTATGCTGTTGAATACAACGTCCCTGACACATCCTTTACCAGTGTACCAAGTGCCTGGTGGTGGGCAACAACCTCAATGACAACTGTTGGTTATGGTGATATTAGGCCAGACACGACATTTGGTAAAATTGTTGCCTTCCTATGCATCTTGTCGGGGATTTTAGTCTTAGCATTGCCCATTGCCATTATAAATGACCGCTTTGCTGCCTGTTACTTTACATTAAAGATGAAAGAAGCCGCACTCAGACAGAGAGAAGCATTGAAGAAACTCATGAAAAACATAAGTACAGAATCAGACATAAATGTGAACCTACGAGACATTTATGCCAAAAGTATCATGGAGATGTTACGACTAAAAACCAGAGAGCGAGCAAGTACGAGAAGCAGTGGTGGAGAGGATTTTTGGTAACCCATGATGTTTTTTATACAGTATTAAATGTATAATTTCCTTTCTGTGTCTTTATTTGCAGGTAGTGTGAGGTGTCCAGAGATGATTATAGAATTGCTCACTTTTTATGTTTTTGAAAATCCCATCTTTTCTCCTTGATATGTACTAATAATTACACTGGAAAGTAAACCAGTTGTTATAGAAACAAAAACATGGAGGCTACCATTGCTGGCTCCTGTCTGAGTATGCTAGTTGGCTGCCTGCCATGTTGACCCTTTGGCTTCAGTACTTTGAATCGCTGATCCCGAAAGCAGATAAGGAGTTCCAAACTCTGCTTTTACTGTTCTTTATATGTGTTGATGGTCAATAACTCAGAAAGTAACAAAGTCCAATTGAACATATTTAAAAAAAATGGCAATAGCTTATTTTTTTATTAGAATGGTAAGTTAGAGTTTTACTGCTCATTTAGGTAGTAAATCTGCCCACAGTCATTCTAAAGTCTGTCCCCGGTTGTCATGCAGCAGAGTCAGACTGCTAAAAGCAGTAGCCTTCTGTCATGTGGTCTAATACCATCTGGGTCAGAATTGGAGCCTTTCAATCAGCATTTGCTACATGGAGGGCTCTAGCCCTAACACATTGGGGCATATTGGACTGCAGTAGAGACAGCTGCCATTTTTCAGAAGGTCAGCCAAGGCAGCTCATAGACTACCAATGTGATAGAGCTCAATTTAAGACCACATTTTTCTTTAAGTTAGGGATAGAATGGGGAAGAAATAGAATGTCTGTCAGGTTTCTGGTCTAAGTCCATTTTGGGTAAATATGAGAAGCTGACACCTAGCACACTCCATACTGTAAAGGAACCTCAAAACAGTGTGTGCTGAAGCAACAAACAGAATGGATGGTGCTATTCCAGACAATTCAGATCAAAAAAGTTCTATTTAGTCGCAAAACATGAATACGGATGTAATGTTTCAGAGCCACATTACCCATTCATCATTTCAACAGTGACCACATTATATAGGGACAGGAAGTGATGGGAAATCTCTCTACTCGGTACCAAAAGTAATTTAAATTCCATCCCGAGTGAATACAGACAACAACAAAGCATGTTTTTCAGTAAGCTGGGAAGGGCTAGTATTGTCAATAGTGTTGCACCGATACTGATACTGGTATCGGTGCCTATACTAAGCATTTGCACAAGTATCAGAACTCGTGCAAATGCTCCAATACCTGAAACTGATACTTTCATGCTAGGTTGTTTGAGCTGTCAGCGGGATTCCCCCACTGACAGATGAAATGTAGAAAAAAAAGCTGGCAATTATCAGTTGCTCGGTTGTCGCATATATGTAAAATTAATTTTTGGCAATAATATTACTTAAACCCCCAGAACATTATATATTTTCTGAAAGCAAAGGCCTTGTAGAATAAAAAGGTGATAGTTGTAAATGTTTCTTTCATGTAATATTTGTGCAGCTGTTTACTAAACAAACGTTTTCAGGAACAAAATATAATAAAATGAATTTTAGTGCAAAACCACACCATATAATACCCATTTTTTGGTCAAATATAAAACATAAGGTTGTGTCGAGTAAATAGATACCAAACATTCCATGTCTTAAAATTGCGATATCGCCCAAAAATCACCATAGGTGACGCTTTAAAGGCCTTTACAGCTCATCAGTTTATAGTTAACTAGGAGCTCTTGTGCTAGAATTATTGTTCTCACTCTGACATTCATGGCGATATGTCACACATGTGGCGCAACCTCGGTTTACATACAGGTGCGAACCCAGGGCTTGCGGTTGCATTTGTGCAGGTGTGCGGTTTCGGCAATTAATTTTTTTTAATTCTAATATATCATTTTATTTTTTTAAACTTTTTCTTTTTTCTATTTATTTTTACTTGATTGCTATCACAAGGGGTTAATAAACCTCTATGTGATAGCTTGGGCAGGTGACAATTACTCTTTTGGAGGCATTAGGGGTCTAATAGACCCCAATGTCCCCCTGCTCTTCACATCATCTAACCAAGCACAGATCAGCTTGGTTAGATTTGTCCTCTGGCTGTGCCAGAAAAGGGTGCATATGAAACCGGAAGTGATATCACTTCCAGTTTCATTGTTTGCATCTGAGATCGAGGAATGGGTTTGCCTCGGTCTCACTGTAATCTCTCTCCCCCCACCGGTGGTTGTGTTCCTGGGCACTGGTAAGCGAGGATGGGGGGGCGCCAGTGGGAGGGGGGGAGGCACCATGCTGATGGCTGTGTGAAAGTGATTGGCAGCTAAGGAGCTGCCACATCACTTTCACTTTAAAGCCGGTCGCCGGCTGAACAAAATGCACACAGGCTGATGGCTGCTACTGCAGCCTTCAGCTTGTGATTATAGGTTCACTCTTTGGATGTACATAGTATGCCCAAAGAGCTGAACTGGTTAAGGAGCAGCCATTGTGTCCTTAACAACCGATGAATCATTCAGCTATCAGTGGGGTTCCCCTTTTGACAGCTGAAGTGTAAACGCAGTCGTGGCAATTGGAGCTGTCAAAAAAAAGCAGCCAACATTGTTTCTTTTTGTATCTGTTTCTTCATCTACAGATCAAAGGGACGAACGTACCTTTGCAGATAAAGTCAGTTAAAAGCAACCTGTCAAGTAAAGAAAATAAAATGTTTATTTTTTTTTAATTAAATGTTCCTCTGTTTTAACCCCTTATTAACCCTTAATTTACGCTAATCAGCCTTAATGAACTCCTTATTCTCCTTCGCCATGTAATTATTATTTTCCTGCTGAATTTTTTTGTTCACTTTTATTTTATAAACTATTCAAAATGTAAACTTTTTTTTGTTTCTTTGTTCGTTAATATTTTTACAACTTTAACAAGTATTTAGACGTTTCACATTAAAAAAAGTGCAACATTAAAAAAAAAAAAACATTTATTTAATTTGTAATTAACTTTTCAATGATTTGTATCATTGCTGAAAGCTGAAGTGTAAACAAAACAGTTGCTGTAGGTATCAGTAATTGGTATTGGCGCGTACAAAAAAAAAAGTATTGGTACTCGTATTGGTACTTGGTATCGGTGCATCTCTAATTGTCAGATTATTATTTAGTGTCTATCTTTCTGTCCAAGTGACAATGGGGTTATGGAGAGCAATAGAAATGTGGCAGAAGTCTTTTATTTTCCCCAAATCTATCCACAACTAAAAGAAAAGCATGGTAGGAGTTGTGCTTTAAAGTCATAAATGAGATGGCTGAGCTGATTTCCACTGTCCCTTGCAACATATAAAATGCTTGAATCAGGATTATAGTTTGTGATGTAGGGATTGCACTCTTAAAGTTTTGCCACTGTGCTGCCCCAGCTTAATGCTAGTGAATTTCACATTCCATGCCAGCATTGCATTTTACTTTTAGAACACTGGTTCAAGACCAGCAAAAATAGCCATAACCTTTTAAGGGAATGTGTAGTGTCTTTGTATATATTGTATTTGTTTATTTATTTAGGTATCATGCACTGGACTGAACAAATATTTAAATTTTTAAAAGTAGTAAACATTGCATATTGCATAAGAATACTTCAAATTCACCTCTTGGGCTTTGTCCACACTGCCACAACCTGAAAGGTGTGTGACTTGCGATGCGACTTTGCCAGGAGACTTCCTGGCGACTTAAGTACTACTGTGATAGAAGTATAGAATAGAAGTCGCCTTGAAGTAGGAAAGGAACCTTTTCTGAAGTCGGAGCACCGTTAGTAGTGCTAATTAACACAGCTGTCATTGACTAACATGGGATTTCGCATGTCACGCAACATGGGGTCTCACAAGTCGGATCCCAAGTTGCGGAAGTGTGAACCGAGCCTTACAGGCACCAGGTGCCGAGCTCAATGTCCCAGCGTAATCTTTTCTGAAAGATTAATTATTTCTTTGTTGCGACTAGCCCCTGAATATCTGGATGTTAGATTACACAGACAACTGAATGAGTCAGAAGAGGAACACACCCTCCCTCTTTCCTAAGGCTGGGCACACATTATACAATGTTCTTGTGCAATTTTCCTTTAGATTTACCAAAACCATATAAAATAAGGTCAAATCTAAACACTTTCAATTGATATGCAGTTAGGTTTACATGGGTTGTCAACATGCATGTAGGTAGTGATGGGTTTCCTTTTAGAAAGCCTACCCGGACCTGCAAAATGAGTGTTTTTTAAATGTTCATTAAAAAAATATTTTTCACAAAAAATGAAAATATAGATAAAATATAATTTTATAAACTTTCAAATAAAACATATGTAAAAAATAAGAAACACATTTTAATAAAATTAACCAAAAATCATTATACTTTCCTTTTAATTATGCAAAGGATAAAACGTGTATATATACATTTCCGAGTGTATATCAGCCCAGCCAAAAAAATGATATTTCAGTTGTAAGTCAATTATAATTGGCTGAGTCTGCCATAGTTTGTAGCTGTACGCCTGCCCTCCTTATAGTTGCAAACTTCATTGGTGTGCTTTTGCTCCTCTTATTAGATTTTCTGTAATATAAAAATAAAGAAAACATCTAGCAGTTGAGTGGAACCTTCTTGGCATGGCTGCAGAAGATGCTCAGACCTGGAAAGTCAGGTGCAGAGATCTTACTGCCAAAACCATGAGAGATATAAGAAAACCTTAAGTGCTGTAACTCTTCAACATCTACCTAATCTGGAATATCAATTTTGGAGTGCACTGACCCTTTAATTTGTCTGGAAACTTGAAAAAGATCATTATGAGGTCTTCTACAGATTATTAACCTGTTTAATGTATACTTTGTGGTGGTTGTAAATCAATTCTTAGATGTGCTGTCTACTGGACCTTCTGCCACTGATGACCACTAATCATGCAATAAAACTGCCCCCGCCCAGGCTTACCACAAGCAGACAGTCCAGCAGTAAATAATAAGGACATTTACAAATCAATGACTGTTGTACAGACACCATGGCCGTATGCTTGTAACTGCACATCCATGCATGTCTACAGGAACAGATGAGTGTCCCTGAACACAGACGGTATGTGTCCAGGGTCACTCATTCAACTCTATACACATGTAACCACTTAAATGTGTGATGTTTAATATTCCCATTGCACATGTTCCTCGAAATTACAAAGGAGTAAGCGGTGGCTGTAGCAACTATCAGCTGGAAACCGGTAACATCATAAATCAAAACATATATTGCCAGCACATTATGGATCTTTTAGATAATGTCCAAGTATTTATTAAAGTAATCACATCACAGTGGCAAAGGTGCAATATTTCGGGGCCACACCTGACCCCTTCATTGGGCATGTGATGAGCACATGTCTGATGAAGGGGTCATACATGGCTCCTAAACATTGCACCTTTACTGCTGTGATGTGATCACCTTATTAAATGTATAGATGTTAACCTGAAGATCCATAGTGTGCTGGTGCTATACAATCACCGGCCACTTTATTAGGTGCACTTGTTGAGTTGCTTGGTAACACAAATTGATAATCAGCCAATCATATGGCAGCAACTCAATGCATTTAGGCATTTAGACATGGTGAAGACAGCTTGCTGAAGTTCAAACCAAGCATCAGAATGGTGCATAAATGGGGATTTAAGTGACTTTGAATGTGGCATGTTGTTGGTGCTAGATGGGCTAGTCTGAGTATTTCGAAAAATGCTGATCTACTGGGATTTTCATGCACAACCATCTCTAGGGTTTACAGAGAATGGTCCAAATAAGAGAAAATATCCGATGAGGGGCAGGACGAAAATGCCTTGTTGATGTGAGAGGAGAGTGGGCAGACTGTTTCGAGATGATAGACAGTAACTCAAATAACCACTCGTTACAACCAAGGTATGCAGAATACCATCTCTGAACACACAACACATCAGATGGTCTACAGCAGCAAGAGGCCACACTAGGTGCCACTCCTGTCAGCTAAGAACAGGAAATTGAGGCTTCAATTTGCACAGGCTCACCATAATTGGACAATAGAAGATTTGGAAAAACGTTGCCTGGTCTTATGAGTCTCGATTTCAGCTGCGACACTCAGATGGTAGAGTCAGAATTTGGCGTAAACAACATAAATGCATGGATCTATCCTACCTTGTATCAACAGTTCAGACTGGGGGTGGTGGTGTAATAATGTGGGGGATATTTTCTTGGCACACTTTGGGCCCCTTAGTACCAACTGGGCATCTTTAAATGCCACAGCCTACCTTAGTATTGTTGCTGACCATGTTCATCCCTTTAGGACTATAGAGTACTGTACCCATCTTCAGATGGCTACTTCCAAGAAGATAATGTACCAGGTCACAAAGCTCATATCATCCCACCACTGGTTTCTTGAACATGACAATGAGGTCACTGTACTCCAATGGCCTCCATAGTCACCAGATCTCATCCAATAGAGCACCTTTGGGATGTGGTTTAACGGGAGATTCACATCATGGTTGTGCACCCGACAAATCTGGAGCAACTGCGTGATGCTATTATGTCAATATGGACCAAATCTCTGAGGAATGTTTCCAACACCTTGTTGAATCGATGCCACAAAGAATTAAGGGGGTTCTGGAGGCAAAAGGGGATCCAACAAGGTACTAGCAAGGTGTACCTGATAAAGTGGCCGGTGAGTGTATGCTTCCACCTAAATTTGCGATCACATGAGTACAGCCGTGGTGTCTGTCAACTAGTCATTGATTTGTACAGGTTGCTGGCCATGGTGCTACACACTCGTCTGTTATTCCCAAGCATAGAAAAACACTTCTTGACAGTGTACATCCCTCTAAGGCCATGTGTATAAATCTTAAAGAAGTTTCTACAAATGAAAAGTTTGATCAGATGTGGTAGCAAGCTTTTTTAGCCATAATACAAATATTTTTGCTGCTTTTATAGTTTAAAATTCTTTTCAAAAGTTTGATTGTAAACCGACGAAAATCAATGAATTCTCATCTCATTTTCATTTGATTTTTCCATGCTCCAAGGGATTGCAGCAAAATAAATTGATTTGAATACTAGCATGCTACAAACGAACTGAGAACGTAAAAAAATATCTAAAAGAATAAAGAAATATAGTTGTTTTATAGATGATTTTCTACATTTGAAAATAATATTGATTAATTATCAATTAGATTGGAACATGTGCAATCACCAATAAGGAAGATTATATACACATCTGTAGAGCAGGAGGAGCAGTAAAGTGTATGAAAACCCTTTTATCTTGATCTTATTTTTTTCTTTTTGGTGTGGTAAATATACCACTAGAAAACAGTTTTGCTATATCTGATTGATAAGTGCAAAAATACCCATTTATCCTGCTTCTGCCGTTTTATCTCAAACAATGATATCAGCCTTAAAGCGGGGCTCCACCCGTTTCCACCCATTTAAAAGTCAGCAGCTACAAAAAGTTAGCTGATGACTTTTAATACATGGCTACTTACCTGTCTCACAGTCCAGCGATGCGGTCGCCCGATGCATCGCTCCTCTCACCTTCGCCTCTGTGGCGCCGTCATAGCAAGTGTGGGTGCACGGCCATGGCTTCATAACCAGGCGCGCACTGCGTATGCAGTGGCCAGGCAATCTTCTGGGACCTGTGACATGTCCCAGAAGATCGCCGGGAGGGAGAGTGGAGAGGTGAATTTCCTTCAGGTTCCGCGGCACCAGGAGAGGAAGTGGGAGCTGGGGCCCATGCCAATTGTGGCATGTCAGGGGGTCACCTACACTTAAAGCGGAAGTTCCACTTTTGGGTGGAACTCCGCTTTACGCCAACCATACATGGATCGAAATTCGGCCAACCCCTCCTGCAATTTCTGAAATTGGTTACATCTTCTCTTTGAAGTGTTATTAAACCACAAAACAAAAATATGTAATATATTGTACCTAACTAATTTTTAAATGTGGTGGCTACATTAGTTTTCTTTTGTTTCCCTTTGTTACCTTTATTTTCACCTGTTGACCTGGCCAGTGAGTACCTTATTTTTCAGCTTCCTTTAAAGGGTTAGTTCTCCTTTACTAAAAAAACTGCCTATGCAGATAAGGAGCATATGTAGATAAAAACAAGCTGTGCAGTCCCAAGGAAAGTTGAATAATGACCTTGCTATAGGTATAGGTCATTTCTGTACCTCCTGAGGCCTGGCTGTCATATTCCCAAGATATCCACTTGCCAACCGCGTAGCAACTATAAGCAAATCGCCGATTACAGTCGTCACTCGTGGGCACGACAGCTAGGGGGGCTAGCGTGTGCCGCCTGCAGCGCGCGCTTGTGCCCGCCGCATGCTCCCTGAGCGGGGCCGCGGGTCGGGCGGACTCAATGTCCGCCGGTGACCCGCGATGGGTTGTGACAGAGCCAGAATGGGGAACCGCAGATGTAAGCATGGCGGTTTCCCGTTCTGACAAGCGGCATGTCAGAGATCTACAGATCCCTGTGATCGGGATCAGTTAGATCTCTGGTGCCCCTGCCAGCCCCACCCCTATACAGTTAGAACACACCCAGGGAACACAGTTAACCCCTTCACTGCCCCCTGCAGGTTAACCCCTTCCCTGCCCATGACATTTACACAGTAATCAGTGGATATTTAAATTTCCGATCGCTGTGTAAATGTCATTGGTCCCAAAAAGTGTCAAAAATGTCCATGTCCACCACAATATCACAGTCCCGATAAAAATCGCAGATCGCCGATAAAAATTGTAAAAACGCCAGAAATTAATTCTCATGGTTTGTAAACGTGGCAGCTTTTGCGCAAACCAATCAATAAACACCAATTGCGATTTTTTTTTTTTACCAAAAATGTGAGGAAGAATATAAATCGGCCAAAAATGAGGAACAAATTAGTTTTTTTTATATTTTTTTGGGATGTGTATTTTAGCAAAAAGTAAGAAATATTGTTTTTTTTTTGCAAAATTTTTGTTCTTTTTTTTGTTTATAGCGGTGATCAGAAATGACACAGAGGTGATCAAATACCACCAAAAGAAAGCTCTATTTGTGGGGAAAAAACAAATTTTGTTTGGGTATAACGTTAAGGCGACGCAGTGCCGCATTGCAAAAAGTGCTCTGGTCCTAAGGTAAGAAATCCTTCTGGTCCTTAAGTGGATATTATTAGGATGATGCTTAGTGAGGCCTAGCCATTACTGATCACTTCCTCCATCACAGGAGTGAGCTTTTTTTTAACTTTTTTTACTGCATCAGGGGGAAGAAAGAGCATGCGGGGGGGGGGGGGGGTGAATCAGAGAAGGAGCTCACTCCTGTGATGGTGAAGGAGAGCAGTGATGACTAGGCCTCACATAGCAACATCCTAGCAATGTCCTGGGAGTATTCCAGTCAGGCTCTAGTAGGTATGTAAATAGCGTACACCTATAGCAAGGACATTATTTAACTTTAGTCAGGGCTATATAGTTTGTTTTTATCTACAAACACTCCTTACCTACATAGACAATTTTTTTTGTGAACTAACTCTTTAACCACTTGACATCCAGAAGATTTACCCCTCTTCCTGACCAGGCCATTTTTTTAAATATGGCACTGCGTTACTTTAACTGACAATTGCGTGGTCATGCAACACTGTAGACAAATGAAATGTATGTATTTTTACCCACAAATAGAGCTTTCTTTTGGTGGTATACGATCACCTCTGCAATTTTTATTTTTTGTGCTATAAGCAAAAAAAGAACGAAAATTTTGAAAAAAAAAAAAAAAACAATATTTTTTTCTAAGGCCCCTTTCACACTTGTCCTGCGACTTGGGACTGCAAAGTTGCATTACAAGTCGTAACCCATCATTTCCAATGAATACCATTCATATCTGTGCGACTTCAAGTCACAGTGGCTTCAAAGTAGTCCCTGCATTACTTTGGTCCGACTTTGATGCGACTTGAGGTACACAGGCATTGATTCAAGTCGCATCAAAGTCGCGGCAAAATTATGGCAAAAATTGCGCGACTTTCATGTCGCACAAGTGTGAAAGGGGCCTTTCTGCTGTGAAACCTATTCCCAAAAAAAAAATTGAAAACATTTAATTTCTTCTTAAATGTAGGCCAATATGAATTTTAAGTCAAGACAATCTAAATCAGCTAGTGTATCTAACACTACCCTCCCCTCCAGGTTGACAATGCTGCTGTCCAGAGATGTCTTCCTTGCTCTTTCAGTGGAATAGAGACAACCAAAGACAGCCAGTATGTTCCAGGCCATACCACCAGGTGAAAATAAAGGAAAAAATGCTTAAAAAAGAAAATGAACGCAGCCACCACAGCCACCACAGCTAAGGATTGGTAAGCTGTAATGTATTACATTTTTGTTTTTGTGTTTAACCACTTCAGCCCCCGAAGAATTTACCCCCCTTCCTGACCAGAGCACTTTTTGCGATCCGGCACTGCATCAATTTAATTGACAATTGCGCGGTCATACTACGTTGTACCCAAATTAAATTGACGTCCTTTTTTTCCCACAAATAGAGCTTTCTTTTTGTGGCATTTGATCACCTCTGCGGTTTTGATTTTTTGCGCTTTTTTGAAAAAAAAAACAATATTTCTTACTTTTTGCTATAATACATTTCCAAAAAAATATATAAAAACACAAATGTATTTATCAGTTTAGGCCGATATATATTCTTCCTCATATTTTTGGTAGCAAAAAAATTGCAATAAGCATACATTGATTGGTTTGTGCAAAGGTAATAGCGTTTACAAACAATGAGAATTAATTTATGACATTTTTATTTTATTTTATTTTTAGTAATGGCAGGGATCTGTGATTTTTAGCTGGACTGCAACATTGTGGCAGACATATCAGACACTTTTGATGCGTTTTTGGGACCATTGACATTTAGGCAGCGATCAGTGCTATGAAAATGCGCTGATTACTGTGTAAATGTCACTGGCAGGGAAGGGGTTAACACTAGAGGGCGATAAAAGGGCAAACTGTGTTCCCTGCTAGGTTTTGGGCTGACTGGAGGAGGAAAGTGATTGCTGCTCCCATATACAAGGAACATACGATCACTCTTCTCTCCCCTGTTAGAACGGGGATCCACTTATTTACATACATGGATCCCCATTCTATCACTGCCAGGGAGCGATTGCAGGTGGCCTGACAGAAATCGAGTCCGCCCTACCTGCTCACTGGCTCCCCCACTAGCGAGTGAGCACGCAAGCGTGCACGCGTGCCCACAATACTTGCTCCTGCGGCCGCCATCAGGTGATGCCGGTTCGCACAGGAGAGCCACGTTGCCACTGTCAATCCACGGTGGGTGGTCGGCAACTGGTTAATAGTTAATACCACTTTAATCATTTCAGCTCCAGAAGGTTTTACCCCCATCATGACCAGGCCATTTTTTGCGATACGGCACTGCCTTGTTTTAACTGACAATTGTGTGCCCATGCAACGCTGTACCCAAATAAAATGTATTATTTAAGAGCACTTGTGAGCTGCTATGTTACTTCAGGGAGCTGCCAGCACTTACCACACTTCCCAAATATGTGAATAAACAAAATGATATCAACACTTGTGCGGGGTTAGATAAACCATCAAACATGAACCCCACTCCTTGGGGGTCTTCTGTGCAGTCTGTAAACACTACTATCATAGAATAAATTGCGCACTATGTAAACAATAATTAATAGCGTGCCAATATATGTAAACAATAATAAAGTGCAATCATGTCCAAAATTTCATTGATTATTCTCATCAGAAGATATGTATAAAAAATAGGTATAAAAATAAAGTGCTCTGTGCAGAATGTCCTGATTTAAATACAGTCTGTATTTAGGCTGAAAATGAATTTCCATAAGTGAATCCAGTACACCAATGTGATGGTAAATCCATACAGGTCCACCTCTGTGCTGTTCACACAACCCTAGTGCTCCCTCCACCAGTTGGGCCTTCACCTTATAGGCTCTTTAATTGCTCCTTTGTATATGAATCATCATCTGGAGCTATCCTCCTCCTTCTAATCAGCTTCCCGCGTGCTCTTATTCCTCCGATCTCCCTCTGATGTAGTATCCCTTAAAGCGGTAGTAAACCCTAAAAGCTGTTTTTACCAACAGGTAAGCCTATAATAAAGCTTACCTGTAGGTAAAAAGAATATCTCCTAAACCTGCATGGTTTAGGAGATATTCGCCCTGCATGCAGCCGCTGACATTAGCGGCGCATGCGCTCTGACGATCCGGCCGAGGCGGCCGGCAACTCAGAGCTGGCTGCCGGAGCGAAGAGCTCCTGAGCGCATGCGCGGGAGTGACGTCATGCGGCTCCGGCCACTGACAGCGCCGGAGCCGCGTACCCAGAAGAAAGAAGAGGACAAACATGTAAGCGTCCTTAGCGCTGACCGACTCGGGCATCGGGGGCCTCGTTCTAAGGTAAGTATTTCATAATATGTTAGTATGCGATGCATACTAACATATTATGCTATTGTCTTGCAGGATTTTTTAAAAATTTTTTTTTGTCAGCGTGTTTACTACCGCTTTAAGTATTACCCGTACACCGACCACATGTAAAGCAATAGGTCTGACAATAATGCTTTATCGTCACAGTTTAAAAGGTTAAACCACGCCTGTAGTATACAGCATATGTCATCAGTGTTAGGACGATAGTGTCACCTGCCAACCGGCTGTGCAGCCCCGGCCATCAGCTCTCCATCACACTCCTCACATCCCTTCCTGCTTCCCTGCTTCCCTGCTCGTCAGCCGCTCAGGTCCCTCCAACTAGTTTCGTCACTCCTCATGACTTCCTCGGGGAGATATGATTGGCTGACGAATATCCCTCTGACGGTCGCCATTTTATTGTATTACATGTTAAGATAACAATCGGTGGCCATTTTCCCATGGACTTCTATAGAAATATACATCCTTTGTTCTAACCAGCATGTGATTCCGCCATTTTATTGTAGTCTATGTTAATACAAGTGGCGGCCATTTTCTTGTAGATTGGATACACAGTCTAAATCAGCCATTATATAAACAGGAGCCACAGGCACAGGGCTCTAAAGAAATGGCACAGTTCCTTCAGAGCGCATGCACGAGTGATTTCACTGGGTTCATGTTTAGGTGATATTTACACTACCTATAGGTAAGCCTTATTATAGGCTTTCCTATAGATAAAATTCAGTAGTAGAGTTTACTTCCTCTTTAAGTCCACCATCCCTCAATATTTCCAGGTGTGGGGAATAGCTAATCCAGCACTGCAGATGTGTCTGCACCAGCTGGCCCATGACAGTCCCCTCACACTGACATTATTCCTGAAGACCCCTCTACTGGATTAAGAGAGGGCCCCACTTCTGGACAGTCATTGGAGTGACTTGAACACCTAAAGAAGAACCCCAAATCCTGTAAACAGAAGAAGAGAGATGACACTGGACTGGAACGTCACATGACGATAACTTTAGGTGAGTAAAATGCCAGCAATCAGTTACAGGGTGATGGGGGATGAGTGGAGCCCAAAAATCAGCTTTAAAAAACAGTATGAATATTCACTTCAATTTTTCAATCATGTGAAAAGCAAATTCCTGTTTACATATTTCATCAGCAACTGATTGAGTGTTCAAAGTGAACAGAAATGTGGTTTTCATTTTTCATGTCTGGATAATTGAAGTGAATATTCACACAATTTATTAAGTGAAGATTCTCAACTCTCTTAGCAGGTCAGTCTTATAGTATGTCTCTTATGCCAAAAAAAAAAAAATTCCTATAATTTTTTCCAGTTAACGTTTCACTTTAAATAATTTCTATATTTTTTATATGCTCAATGTTTTAATACCTTTGTTATTGTATTACATGTACAGATCTGCACATTAGCCACTGGAGGGAGCTGTCAATGGCTACGTGCTGTCACTCTTCTTGCTTTCTGCATAGTAGCTACAAAGATATAAGCCACACAAAACTTTTTCATTATTTGGCCAACTCTGGAGTTCATTTACAGTATGAAAGAAGTAGAGGAGGTTTAATTAATAAGATGAAGCTGTGTTTACCCCAATCCACTGTTCTTATAATAATCTGTGAATTTTTTTAAGGCATCCGGGCATCAGGCACATATGGGTCAGTGTTAAGACTCTATGGCTCATGATGCCTTCAGAAATGCATTCTGATTTTATTGCTACATGTAACATGGTTGGTGACCAAAGGGGTGGAGTGTGTATGTATTTATTTATTTATTATTTATTTATAAAATATACATTATTATTCACATACAGCTATGGAAACAAATGATAATGATTTTCATTAAATCAAGCATTGACCACTTTATTTAGTAATAATATACCGGTGGCAAACTCTGATTGTATGATAGCTGACAGATTAAGTCAGATTGTAATTCCCCACAGTGATGTGCCCCTCCAGCAACACCCATCGGCCTCCTGAAGTGCCTATGAAAATATTGACTTTTTTAAAAACATACTGTTTGCATATCCATAGATCCTTATGTATAGGCCTGAAGAAGGTTCACTAACACCCTGAGCATTGCACTGTGGAATAAAGGCTGGAGGCAACACAATAATGCGCCAGGATTATGTTTTACTCTAAATGCCTAGAGAGGGCCTCCTGGGACCCCTCAATCAATTATACAAATACTGACTTCTTGGGAGTCGACATATAATCATACACCTTGTGCCTTCCAAGTGGCAATGCCTGGACACTCCAGTAGGTCACTCAGATACTGAAAAGTGCATTCTGGCATCATGGAGGATGACATGCTCATGCTCTGACTTTCAGGAAGTCACTATTTACGTAGGTTGTTTTGACGGACTCCACATGTGCTCTGCGGATAAAGACTATGAAATAAATTTGATACCTGCTCTAAATGTCAAAACATTTCTAGATGTGTATGTGACCATAAGTTCAACATAAGGATTCAGAACCTCCCTCTATGTCCTTTAGTACTTGCAGTTTGTACCAGTTGCATTTCACTTATGAGCTCCATGTGTTTTAGCTAAATTAAAATATAAAAAATCCTTTAATATTTTTGTCTGTGAGATATTTTCTTCTAAAATGTGTAATAAACATTAAGTAATAAAATTTTAAATAAATTATATTTTAGTCTCAAATATGTGCATGTGTATTTTTTTTATCTTTTGTCTGCAGTTATATAGGGTTTACTTATTTCTTGGCATTCCATCGTACATCAGTGCTGCGTCGTGGGAGCTTACCATCTGGAACGTCATTCTTGTGGTTACAAATTTGGTATTTACTTAGTATAATGCACGTAATAAAGACAGTGTGATATAGTCTACAGCAGCCCTTCTCAAACTCTTTAGGATGGAGGAACCTTTGAAACAACTTCTCAGTCTCAGAGAATGCTTGCTAATATTTACTCTACAGCTTGAGGGTACATTAGTGGTATGGTCACTGGGAAGGATGCTCCTTACATTTGTGGTCATTGGGAAGAATCCCCCTTAAAGATAGCTAAAAAGATCAATGCTGTAAAGTGCTTACTGTCAGAGGCAGAAAATGTTCATTGCTCAGGGAACCCCCAGAGACCTCTGGAGGAATCCTGGGGTTCCACAGAAGCCTGTTTAAAAAAGGCTAGTCTACAGCAATAAGAAAAATATATTTTCAACAATTATTGTAGAATTTATAAGAAATAAATAACAACATAATAAAAAAACTCTAATTTATATTTAATATGAACACGCTTGATTTGTTATTATAGTAACTCATACATTATATTTTTAAAAGACTTTAACATTTCATTCTCTGAATGGGCAAAATGACAGAATTCCTACAATGCACGGCAATACACCTGCTCTATGTGCGTTGTGGCGCCATTCATTGTGGACTGCACTCCAATGAACTGTACAATAGAGAGCAGCACACAAAATTATAAGAAGCACCACAGTACACATAGCATGCATTGTGTTGCACAAAACATTGTGTTGCAAAAAAAAACATCATGTGGGCTTTTTAATCAGTAACATGCATACAGTAAATGCAGTTTCTCAGTCTTCCTTTAATGAACATTGAGAATAGCTATGTCAAGTGTATCCCATTCAAATAGATATATATCAAACAAAAAAAATGAAACACATTTTAAAAACGTAAAATAACTGTAGTTTCCCTTTGAAAATCCAATTTCAGAATTCACAGATCATGCCACTTTAGGCCTCATGCACAGTGGGCATTAAAATGCCTCCAAATGCCCCACCATGTTAGCCTGTCCATGCACACATAGGTGTTTACATCATATTGTAGGCTGCAAAAAGCAAAACCATGACTTGGTTATTCAGGAGAGAAGTGCTTGATGCACCAAATTGCATCACATGTTTAAACGTGTATAAGCACTAGGCCTGTTTAGCACTTAAGCATTCATTTTTTTCAATGGCAAGGTTGCACCTTTCCTGGTCATAGCACGCTCCACTAGTTCAGCTCATACTTCTTGGACTTCAGCTTCAGGTATCGGCTTCTCAGATTTGCAACACTGCCACCTAGTCTTGTGTTCTAACATTTGTTAAAGTGGAGCTTTACTCTCTCTCAAAATTGACTATTTATAATCCTTATATGGCTAGCATTAGTACATAGATAGGAAAGTATATCATATTTATTTGTTTTAAACATTTTTTTTTAACTTTTTTTTTACATTCCTTTAGTTACTTCCTGGTTCCCAGGCCTACACAAATTATGTTATACAACCAGGAGTCTTGAGGAGGGCAGGAGGGGTTTTCTCAGCTAAGCACACCTTCCTGCTTGTATGCCTGAGTTAAGGGCAGATGGATTCTAGGAAGTAAATGCTACATGAATCATCTGCCCTTACTCAAGATGGCAACAGCAAGAAATGCTAGGGATTTTTTCAAAGAAAATTCTAAGCAAAATAAACATGGGGACATGAGTGGATGAGGGAGTTTGCTTTGAATATAAAACATTAATTAAACAGTATTTTTTGTTTGTGCTGCTTTTTTGTGGGCCTCTTAGCCTTTGTTGCTGTCTTCCCCACTCCTTAATAAGACAGTGTTTGGACATCCCAATGTTCCTGGATACTATCCTGTGCCCCTTAATATACTAATAAGAAAAAAGGACTTTGGTTACCTGTAGAATCCTTTGCTTTGAGTACATTAATTAACAAAGGTCCCTTGTTCTTGTGGTTCACACCTATCATTGTTTGCCACAAAACTGTGGCATGCTGGAAGCAGAAGTTATACTTGGCTGCTTTTTGTCCATTCTAGTGAAGGTGGCAATATAACCCAATGTTTCAAAACCATATCTCCTGTAATATATCTCCTATAATATATAAGGCAATCTTATTATCTCGGACCCCTTCTCATCTCAATTTACACCTCCTCCCTTGGTCTGTTAATAAACTCCCATGGCTTCCAATACCACCTCTATGCTAACAACACCCAAATGTATCTCTCTACTCCTCACCTCACTCCTTCAGTCTCCTCTCGCATTACTAACTTACTAACTGATATATCAGCATGGATGCCACACCACTTCCTCAAACTCAATCTTTCTAAAACTGAGCTCCTCCTCCGTGCCCCTCCCCCTGACTTCTCCATCAAGATCAATAATACAACTATCAGTCCCTCCCCTCATGCCAAGGTACTAGGTGTAATCCTAGACTGTGACCTGTCCTTTCAGCCCCAAATTCAATCACTGTTCAAATTGTGCAGACTTCACCTCCGAAACATCTCCAAAATACACCCCTTCCTAACTGCTGACACCACTAAGCAACTTATTCACTCCCTTGTTATCGCTCACCTTGACTATTGTAACTCCCTCCTAATTGGCCGACCTCTCCGCAAGCAACCCCCTCTTTAGTCTATCATGAATGCCGCTGCCAGATTCATCCATCTTACCAACCATTCAGTGTTCGCTACTCCTCTCTGCCAATCCCTCCACTGGCTTCTTATTGCCCAACAAATAAAATTCAAAACACTAACAATAACATACAAAGCCATTTACAATTTTGCCTCGAGCTACATCACCAATCTTATCTCTAAATACCACTCAAACTATCCTCTTCGCTCCTCCCAAGAACTTCTGCTCTCTATCTCCCTTGTCTCCTCCTCCCATGCTTGTCTCCAGGACATCTCCAGAGACCCTCCCATCCTCTGGAACTCTCTACCCCAATCTTTCTGCCTATCTCCCACTCTGTCCACTTTGAGGCGATCCCCGAAAACTCATCTCTTCAGGGAGGCCTATCCTGCCTCCAGCTAACAACGGAATCTTCTACTCCCCTCATCAGTTCATCACTCACAGTCCCTACCCTTTGTTTCACCAGCCCCTCCCCTAGATTGTAAGCTTTCAGGAGCAGCTTTCTAACCTTCTTGCTTTGAATTGTACTGTTGGTGTATTGTCTCCCTTTACATTGTACAGCGCTGCACAAACTGTTGGCGCTATATAAATCCTGTATAATAATAATAAAAAATAATAATTAGCTCACAGCAAACACATAGTCCAAATTGACCGAGCCAACACCATATCCCAAATGAAAGCAATTGCAAAAAGGAAAAACCAATAGGACTTTAACCGCCTCAGGACCGCCCACCGTCAAATGACGGCAGAGCGGTCCTGCTCTCCCAGCGGGTGGACGTCATATGACGTCCTCCCTTTAAGCCGGGATTGCGCGCGATCGGGCGCGCGCATCCTGGCTCTGTCGGTGTCGGTGTGTCCCCAGGACACGCCGCTACACCGACAGGGGTGAACAGCCATTGGTTATGGCTGTTCACCACGTGATCGGCTGTGACGAAGTCACAGCTGATCACAAATGGCACGCCCGCCGTTCGCACGGCGCATGCGCGCGATCGGGAGCGCGCTGCGCGTTCGTGTCGGTGGCGGCGTGTTCCTGGGGAACACTGCCTGTCACCGACACAGGTATCAGCCGCCGGCCGGTGGCTGATACCTTGTGATCGGCTGTGATCTACTTCACAGCCGATCACATACAATGTAAACAGAGCGGTAACTCACTGTTACC
>BLSH010362850.1:217027-232742 GCA_018402905.1 Glandirana rugosa
TACGTTCCTTTTAGTTATCCGAGAGTTTTTTCGGGTGAGGGAGACGTAAACTATGAATGTCATGGACATGGACACAGCCTCAAATATGTCTCGGTTCCTGGAAAAAGGGTAATGAGGTACTGTTATGAACCCGAAGAGTCTTTGACTTATGACATAATACCCTCCTTCCCCATACCCTGTGTGAGGGGTGGTGTATATAAATAAAATTACTCGAGAGTGACCATTTAACACTCAGTCGTCATAAATGTTATTTTATAGACCACCTTTTTGACAAAGATATGTGATTTACCTGTAAGGCACGTTAGTAAAACATTATTTTTGTAAGAAAATTGACCATGTTGCATGACTGAGTAATTGTCATTCAAAGTGTGATAGCGCTGAAAGCTGAAAAATGGCCTGGACAGGAAGGGGGTTTTCGTGCCAGGTACTGTTGTGGTTAAAGGTGTCGAACCTCCTGTCAGAATAATTAGTAGTGCACAATCATTAGTTAAAAGAATGTTTTTATTACAAAATGATTGCACGGAATGTCCATTTAGTGTATAGAAACAGTTTTTCCACCAGATATTTTATTGTAAATACTGCTGACTCACAATTTACCAGTGAGAGCTCATTAAAATAAATATATGTGGTGGGGAGTGTGTCCCATACCCCTTCCTCCCATAATACAGTATTCAGTTTCTGAGAAGCCCAAGTATTGTCATGGAGTAATGGGAAAAAGGTCCTTGGCTCTGTATAAACTCCGACACAGGTACAGGTACTGTAAGTATCAAATGCAGAGGGAGTGGGCTTTTTTGAGAGCCTATTGATTTTCCTTGCATAGTATAGTGGTAGTGAAACAGTTAATACTTCAGAAGTGAACATCTGGCTAATTTAAACATGAATATAATACACGATAGCTCACCAATACAGGAGATAATATGATTGCAAAAAGGAGAAACCAGTGGGACATTCAAATGTGTCGGACCTCCTGTCAGAATAATTACCAGTGCACAATCATTAGTTAAAATACATTTTTATTACAAAATTTAAAAAAAATTAAGTTGGAGATCTATACATCCCCTTTAAAACCATCAGAAGAATAGTAACACGTAATCAAACCCAAAGCCCCCCTGAAGATAGAGATCCCGCCTTATGTATGTGTACAGTAAACTTGAGTAGTTCTTTGAGAAACCTCATAACATAGTTTAGATGTAATATGTCACACAAGGAAAGGATAGCTCATCCCGACACGTTTCATTTTTGTCTGCTTCTTCAAGGGCTCGGAGAGGTGCAATGACAATGGGTTACTGGAAAAGAAAAAATATATACATAATATACATTCACAACACGTGTTAATCATCATCTATTATGTCGTCAACCATTTAGCGTATGTATTGATCTTATTGACTTACAATTGTAAAATACATTGTAATTCAGGATCCAAAGAAGAGTTTCTCTCTATGTAGCCAGACACCCAATGGGTAAGGGCAATATAGGCCAAACAATTACACAAGCCAGGGAGCTCCACCAGGGGTCATGGTACAAGGCCCCAAAGCAGGGGAGAGGAGGGAAAAAACGGCGCCAACCACACTCAAAATGTGTGTCAAAACGCTAGCAATAAAAAGAGAGAGAAATTGTCAATGGGGTCATCTTATACACAAAAAGCATATATATTGACTAAACCAACATCAATGAGCCACCCCATATAATAAACATACCCAGCCTAAATAGTGTATGAATGTATTTCCATTGAAAGGCAATAATGGGCAACTGCATCAAAGGTATATGAGTCTGGAAAAAAGGCAAAAACACAGATAAGAAAGTTCCATTATTACTGGGTTCCATTATCTATATGACAACACAGGAAAAGCCCCCCAAAGAAAAGAAATGGCCGCTGGGGGAGGAGGAATTTTGGTGCAAATTTCACCCTATTTAAAAAGGGTGTATCTCCACTCATTTCCACAGCATATCCATGTGAAGGATAGCATAGCAATGTTCAGTTTGGGCAGGAGTTTGCATTAAAGGATATAGTTATTGTGGTTGGCATTAAAGTCTCTTGTTTCTGTGGTCTTTGGGGGGCTTTTCCTGTGTTGCCTTATAGATAATGGAACCCTGTAATAATATGACTGTCCTACCTGTGTTTTTGTCCTTTTTCCAGACGCATATACCTGTGATGCTGCTGCCCACCACTTCCTTTTAATGGAAATACATACATACACTATTTAGGCTTGGTATGCTTAATATATGGGATTGCTCATTGATGTTAATTTAGTCAATATATGTGCTTTTTGTGTATAAGATGACCTCATTGCCAATTTTTTTTGCTAGTGTTTTGATACACATTTTGAGTGGGGTTGGGGCTGTTGTTTCCCTCTTCTCCCCTGGGTTGGGGCCATGTTCCATGACCCCTGGTGGATCTCCCTATCTTGTGTAATCATTTGGCTTATATTGTCCTTGCCCATCCTCTTTGGATCCTGAATTACAATTTATTTTACAATTGTAAGTCAATAAGATATATACCTACGCTAAATGATTGAAGTAATAGATGATTATTAACATGTGCTGTGAATGTATATTATGTATATATTTTTTCTTTTCTAGTAACCCATTGTCATTGCCCCCCTCTGAGCCCTGACAAAGGTGAAGCACGTCGGGATGAGCTATCCCTTCCTTGTGTGACGTGTTACACCTAATCTATATGTTATGTTTCTCATACAGCTCAAGTTTATTGTAAATATACATAAGGAGCGATTTCTATCTTCGGGGGGAGCTTTGGGTTTCATTACGCATTATTATTTTTCTAATGGTTTTAAAGGGGACGTGTAGATCCCCATCTTCATTTTTTTAATTGTGTAATAAAAAATTATTTTAACTAATGATTGTGCACTGGTAATTATTCTGAGAGGAAGTTTGACACATTTAAAGTCCTACTGGTTTCTTCTTTTTGCAATCATATTATCTCCTTTATTGGTGAGCTATTGTGTATTATATTCATGTTGAAATTAGCCAGATGTTCACATGTTAACTGTTTCACTACCACTATACTATGCAAGGCAAATCAACAGGCTATCAAAAAAAAAGCCCACTCCCTCTGCATTTGATACTTACAGTACCTTCTCCATGCTATCCTGCGACTATGTCCCCTGCCAGAACTCTGAAAAAATAGCCACGTATAAGCTCAGTGTTAGAGTTTATACAGAGCAAGGACCTTCTCCCCATCACTCCATGACAATACTTGGGCTTCTCAGAAACGGAATACTGTATTATGGGAGGAAGGGGTATGGGACACACTCCCCACCACAAATACTTATTTCAATGGGCTCTCGCTGGTGAATTGGGAGTCAGCAGTATCTACAATAAAATATCTGGTGGAAACCTGCTACTTCATACTAAATGGGCATTCCTTGGAAATGAAATCAGCCATGGCTCATGTAGGGTTTACATTTTCAACAACTTAGAAAAACGTTGCATGCAGTAACGAGTGTTATGATGCCCATGAGCACCTACACAATCTGAAGCTCAGATTTGTGATCTGAACTTAAAGAAAGCCTGTGATTCAACCTACTAATAACACCACAAAACACGCGTTTTAGTTGGAACCACACCAATGTATTTTCTAAAAATATAGCATGCTTAATTTTTAGAGGCAGGCCTCTTTGTAGTTCGGTATTAATAATAAAAGACCTTTACATTTTATTCTGCTGACATTGAAATTTTCCTTAAAATAAAGGTTGCCTCCTTGCAGAACAGTAATCTGGAGGCATTTTGTACATGATATTTGCATAGAAGATGTGTGACTGACTGCTATATGTCTTTACTGAGGAACAAGTCCAATTTCAAGCATTCCCGGCAATTTTAAGTAAGATAAAAAATGCTGATTTGAGAATCTCCACTTGATAAATTGAGTAAAGATCACAAATTGTTCAATCATGTGAAAAGCAAATTCATGTTCATTTATGCATATGATTGGATATTCAAAGTGAACATAGCTACAATCTATAGTATTAAGATTTTCCATTTCTTTAGTCAATCAGTCTCATAATCTCTGACTTAAGAGAAGCTTTTCTCATCACAACTCTGATAATGCTCAGGACTGGGAGTCTGACCTTCACATTCAGAAATCAGTTGGAGAAAGAATATGGTAAGGCAAACAACAGTTTCTTAAGAACAGCCACAGGTATGATTCTGCATTTGGAGAATTACTTTTTTTCAACAAAAGTGAAGCTGTACTTTAAAACCTATGCTTAGAGAGTTGGAGATACATTGTACAGCAGCAGACAGAAACCCAGTTACAGCCTTCATCTATATAAAATCAATCAAGCTTTAAAATACAAGAATTACTGTGGACCTGAACTCAATGGCTGAAGATTTGCAAGTTAATAGTGAACATCTAGAAATGTTAAATGTGGCCAATCTTTTCTATTGGATTCCACCAGAAAAAAAAACATGCTCTTCCTGTGCCTAGGCAGTCCTGTGCTTTGAGCCTCTTAACTGTATATCTCTTTTATATGATCCTTTGGGAAATATGAAGAGTGAGAGTTACTGATTCACATCAAGGTATATTTTTACTACCATACAGTGCTGGACTACACATGCTACATATACATGAAGCTATCCTTACTGCAAAAGAAAAAAGACTTTGAATATGAATGCCATTAAATAAAAAAGAACATTATAATATTGCTGTCAATGTTTTTATCTTATGAACTGCTCATTTAGTTGGGGTGGATTTAGGCATAACAGGTCTGTAATTATAGGAGCCATTGTCAGAGTGACACCTAATCAGGAGAACAACCAAGTCCCACATCTCCAGTCTATAGTGTTAAAATAAATTATCAGCACTGAGTCTGCTTCTTTGTGTTCTTTCTTTGTCTATGCAAAACAATGCTTATCATACATAGGTAAGTAAATGTCTGTATTTCACTGTTTGCATGACAATTGATGACAGGCCATGACCACTTAAGATGGAGTATACGCATAAAGAACATATAACAGCAGTCCTACCAAATCATGATGTAGACACACATTCAAAAGGAAAAGGGCAAGATTACAGCTTTATTAAATAGTGCTAATTAACAAATAGACAAATAACCAATGAAAAGGCACATGCTAGTCATAGGTATACTGGGAGCACCTAAAAAATCTCAACACTTGCCTAAATGTTCATCCTTACAATGAGTGTCAAACAGGCATTCAAACTGCACAGCCATTAAAGTACCATACTCCCAGCAATCAAGGCTCCCTTTAATTCCTGTTTGGGGCTACCTCATTGCTGTCAAGGGGGTAGCTCTGTGCTCTGGCAGCAAGCAAGCCATAGGCACTGTGGTGGATGTACAGACTATGGTGATTCTGGTTATAGGGCTTACAATAAAAGTAGCTCAGTCAAGTGTCATATAGCACTGGTGCTTTACTGCAACTTGAAATTAAATCAATATAAGGGGCCTAATGAGACATACAGTATCTACAGTCCATAAATGTAATAATTGGTATAACCCAAAAGAACCTTTTTTTAAAAAAAAAAATAAAGTCTTTGCTGCTTTACACCAGCTCTTTGGAGGAAGCTTGGTTTTTTTAAACCCAGCTTACCACAACTTGTCTGGTTATACTTTCGCATTGGAACCCAAGCTCCATAAATGTCATAGTTTCCTTATACTGATGGTTACCAGCCTGAAACAGTTAATTGTATATTACTGAATTAATTGTTGCATAATGTTAGGCTTTATCTGGTATCCAAGCCAGCTATTCTGAAAGCTGCATGATTTGCCAAGCTGAGCAAGCTCCACTTGCAATGCTAAACTGAGGAATAACCCCTAGTTTTTTGGATTATGATGAAAATCCCTAAATGAAATACCTTCTGTTTTAAGGTGGCTCTGTCATACTTTGAATGCTTTGGCTCAGTAGATTATTTTTTGGTTCCTGTAAGCCAATCTTACCATAACCTATGTGGTTATCCTGTCCAATTTGTCCCCAAATCTTACTTTGATCATGACCAGATAGGACACGGTTATAGCAGTTTGGAATAAATCACTGTGTAATATTAGGATGTACCTTAGGTGGTTCTGGATACGCAGTTAGCCTGGAGGCATAGAGGAAAAATTTGCACAGTCCTGCCAGTTTAGAAGTACTCTTCTTATATTTTGCATGTAATGGAACTTCAGTTTTAAGAAGGTTCTGTTGTGATTTGCACCAGTTAAGTGGGGGATGTTTTGGCTCTATTAACCCTTGTCATCATAAACTGTCAAGTGATGAAAATGCTTAAAATGATAATAAAAGATATCCATATTCTCAAAAGAAAAATTCCCAAAAACATTTTATTGGAAATGATGTAAGTACAAATAAGTACAAATAAAAGCCAATGAACAACAAGATAATACAGTGTCGTATTACAGAATAGAGATAGAATAATACGGATACAGTATATAATGAGTGTCCATTTCATGGATGTTGGTAGTCGACATAACAATTACAAAGGAGATAAAGAAAAATAGGAAATATAAAATAAGTACAATTTATCAATGCAGAAAACGTATCATATTAACACAATTGGCTTAACCAAAGAAAACGTATGTAATGTGGGCAGGCTTGGCAGGGGTGGGGGACTATTGAGGAGAAAGTCATCAAAGTTTTCACTCCCAGAGCAAGAAGTAGCAGAAGACAAGTGATGGGGGAGGGCATGTTCGAAATTTGAAAGTAGGAGAGTAATTACAGCTGTGGCCAATGTGATCCTCCCAGAAAACGTAAGTATACAGAAAAAAAGGGGGGAAGGGAGGGGGAAGGAAGGGAATGTGGGAGAGGTAAAAGTGGGAAGGAAAGAAGAAAGGAACTAAGGGGGGTAGGGGAGGGGAGCAAACTCAGTGGAAGGTGTTCGCCTTGACCAGTAGTCAGTGTCAAGTTGGTTATGGTGATAAGTTCAAAGGCATTGGGGATCAGGGGAAACAGGTGGTGATGCCTACATTTCTAGGAAGTGGTGGCATGTCTCCGTCGTTTAAAAATATATCCAATATGCCCATGTAGACATGAATTTGGAAGTTTGATCTTTGGTGACGGCGATGAGTTTTTCCATTTCAGCTATTTTAAGTAGCCGAAGGAAACATTACAAGATGGTAGGAACATGAAATGTACCCCAGTGTACCGGGATGCATAGTTTAGCGACATTAAGCATATGCATTGCTAGAGATCTAAAGTAGGATTTGTGAGGCAGAGAGGTGTGGTGTAGAAGTAATTGCGCTGGAGAAAAGACTAAACTGTACATTTTGACCTGTTATATTGTAGAATTTACTTCTGTCCAGAGTTGCATTAGTGGGCATTCCCACCAGATATGAAGGAGTGAGCCAGTTGCACCATGGCATTGCTAACAGAGATTAGGAATAGATTAATCAAATTTATGAAGCAAGGCTGGGGTCCAATACCATCTTGACATGATTTTAAGTGTTGTTTTCTTTTGTTGTGACTTTAACGGAGCCCTTGTGAATATTAGTGTAGGTTAGTTCCCATTGTTCTGGAGAAAGGTTAATTTGTAGGTCTCGTTTACATGCTTTGCAGGCCCTCCCTATGTTTGAAGGTGTGTTCTGGAACAGTAGTGTATGGGTGGGAGAGGTAACGTGTTGTTGAGGTGATGTTTGTGTGCAAAGTCGTTCAAATTGGGCTAATGGTTGGCACACTACTGATGCATTATCCAGGGAATAGAGAAAGTGGCATAGATGTAAGCAGGACCAGAAGGATAATAGAAGCACCAGAGATATGGGACATTAGTTCATCCTGACTACAGAGTTTGCCATCTAGGGAAAAAGTATAAGCATGAGTGGAGGCAGCCAGCTCCATGCCTGGCAGGAAGTTATTGGACATTCCTTGAGGGAATGCTGGGTTTGACCATACAGGAGTAAGAGGGCCTGGTATTGAAGATATGCCATGCTTCTTACATGTCTCTTGAAACCAGGAAAGGGTTAGACTTATGAGAGGATGGTTTTGGAGGGTGAATGGAAATTCTTCATTAATAAACGTTCCTTACTGTGTTTTTCTGCCTCCTTGTAATTCTCTGTAGTTCCAGAACCTCACAGTTTTCACTCTCATTTCCATTTCTATGGAAAGAGCAGTGAATGTTAGTTTTGGTCATGTGCACTGCTCTATGCCTACTAGAAATCCCATCATCCATAGTCCATCTCAGGCTGAGCAAGAAATAGTGGTTATGTTCCTACTTACTGTGGGACCATAGAGAGTAAACATAACCACCCTATAACAGGATGTAAAAAAAAAAATGAGATTTGCAGGAGGCTAAAAGTAACAGAAGGGACTTTGCTGTGTTAAAGTGGAACTTCACCTAAAAAAGGAAGTTATGCTCATTCCCGTCTATCCCCCCTTAATTACTGCAAACACTTTTTTCAGGGAGAAGGTACTTATTTCTAGTAGGTACCTGCTCCCACTTCAGAAGTTCTGCCCCCACTTCAGAAGTTCTGCCCCCTCCTCTGTGCCCACAACACACATTCCAAGAGGCGGTGGATCCACTTAGAAAGTATAGCATGACTCACACATGCTCCATGTAGAGCCCGTTGTGAAGTCCCAGCCGGCTTCCCACAAGCAAGATGGTGGCCTCGGGACCCAGAGACTAGTGAAGAACTGGCCTGGGGGATGAGAGCACTTGATCCCTGGGCTGGTAAGAATACAAACTTCAAATATTTAATTTCATCTATTCTAAACCATAGTTTAATGTCAATTTAGGAGGCTCCAGCCATACAACTTAATACAAAGAAATACATATAAAGTACACATATGTGAATTGCTTAACCTGTAGAAATGTTTGCAAGCTTATTTGGTTAGTTTTGTGACTTGCACACCCTATATTACACTACAATGCAAACTGGGTGACACCACTATATCTTAGTGGAGCTTTGTAGTTTCCTGTGTCACCTGAACTATGAAACACCAGCAGTTCGCAGCTGAGATTTTCCTAATGCTCTCCCTTCCTGCATGATTTTTAAACCCCTCCCAATGCAGCTCTCCAAATGCAGAAAATGCTTAGAGGGCATAACTCCCAGTCTGACTTCTCCACTGGTAAATGTGGGAAGTTACATGCTGTCTAGATATAAACTGGTGACAGGTACTCTTTTGACTTTGACTGTCCTTCTATTGCAAGTGTTGGGTGCCATGGCAGATACATTTTGCCAGAGAAATAGACACAAATTGGATCTCACAGGCAGAGATGCTTTAGCCCATTCCTTGATGTGTTTTCTATAACAATATAAATACTACAATTTCCAGCAGACTGCTTTAGCTGAAAGCTGTCTAAATGTAAAAGTGCTGACTGGCTCAGGTGGCGTATTCTAAAGCTTTCACCTTTTTCATGTAACACCACTGTACTAAAATAGTTATTTTCTTTTGCTAACCAGCTCTTCGTCTTACAGACAGATGGAAGAGGTAATGGGTTGCCTTGACACTTAGACTCTATTTATTACTTTGTACAGAAATGATGTTTTAACTCACTGTACATTACAGTCTCACTCACATTGGTATTAGTCCTTAATGCTTAAAGGATACATGTACTTTTGTACGTTTTTTCTTTAATAAGTTCCCCCAACCCCCAGAATGCTCCCTGATCCAGCAATGCTCACTATGTAGCCCTGCTAGGAGTGGCCCAGACTCTTTTAAAAAAATGGCTTTGTACTCTGCATGGGGGAAATGCTCTCTTAGGGCTCATTCACACTAGTGGTTGAGGAGTGGTAAACCCCAGTGGTTGAGATGTGGTTTTACCACCCCCCTACCGCTCCCCCTTTAGCTGCAGAGTCAGCAACTGGGGGTGTACACATGCCTTGGCCACAATGCTTTGCTTATCAGTCGCAGCAGGAATTCCACCCCGTCACTTTAGGCGGGCCTACCCAGAGTGACCCATTTACGTGAATGGGGGAGCTCTTCAAGGGTTTAAAGCAGGTGGCCTGTAAAATGCTCTTTGAAGAGCAATTTGAATGTAAATCACTCTTCAGAGACCAAAGCATGTGTGAAAGAGCCCCTAGACAGTTGTCACTGGAACAAAGGTTTCCATTGAAAGATGTCTCCTTTATTCCTGTTCTGGTGTCAATTACATTTTTTGGATTCCCCTCACTTTTAGCTCTGAGGCTAATGCTCAGGAAAAATAGAAAATGTTATTTTCCTTAGCGGAGATACAGGCATCAATAACAAATAATAGAGGTTCTATCCCATCAACGTCTTTCCATCAAAATGATTTCTTTAACTTTTAAGTGTGCACACAGTTTCCATGTTACACCAGAGGGCCACAGAATAGGAGGATACATGTGCAGATAAATTATAGACCACAAAAGGAACTTGAGGAACTTCACTCATGCTCATATACTGTAGGTACTTTAGCAGCCAATGGAGTCCATTGCTGTCTTCCTTGGGGCTGATTCCTTACTGGGTTTTAGATTCCCATCCTATTGTGAATGTGGGAGCCGACGTTGACTTCCGAATATTTCACCACTTTGCATGAATGAGATTGTGCAGCACGGTGATACTGGCCCGGGACCTGTGACGTGTTCCAGAAGGTTGAGGACAGTAGGGAGAGGGAAAACCAACGTCATCCTTGCATAAGAGTGAGAAATGAAAAAGTGAGAGTAGGTACTTGTCACAAAAAGGTACCCGATCATGGAAAAAAATATTAGTTAGGAGCTGGGAGTAGGTAGAAGATAAGTTGTTCTACCAGTTTTGGGTGAAGATATGCTTTAAGGGTCTTTTTAAATGTTTTCACCCAAAATTCACACATATTTCACCCAACATTCACACATTTTTATAAAGGAATTCAATTGGAAAAATGTGTGAAATCTGGGTGAAAGTTGTGTTAATCTTGAGAGAAAACATTTATAAATAGATCGCTGCGTTGTCAAGCATGTCTGCAATTCATTTCCCTGTCCTCCTTGAGAAGAAGCATTTTTATTTGCAGACAGGAACAGTAAGAGAGATAAAATATTCTGTCAGAGATAATGTACAAAAATAAACAGTTATTGCAGTTAAATATGTTTCATTTATGCAACATTTATTCCTGAAAAATTACCCAGTAGCAGAATTGTGCGTTAACTATGATAATGAGCAATACAGTGACAAAGTAGGGTGCCTGAATCCTTGAACAGTGTGATTTAAAAAAAGCAATGGCCTTTGCACAGACGTTGTAATATCTCAGATTTATTTTAAACTCCAGATTTCCCACCAATTATTTGGAGCAAGTCTAGAATTTTTTTCCACATTTTATTATGTACATGACCTCAATCTACTATTCCCACTTGCACTACAGCTTGTAAAAATGCCTGCCTGACCCATTTTCATCTGCGTATCTGTTCCCTGGAGCCATCTCCTACGGAAAATTAAGATATTCTCCTGGCCATAACCACCGCTTTCAGCTGAAAAGTGTCTTAAAGGACATGGTAGTTTATTTCAAAACATGATGTAATGAGTATAACTAGGCTACAGCCCAAGGCAAACCATCAGGTTATGTTTTCTCGAACAGCCTATGAAGGAAAAATTTGATTGGATGAAGTCCCAATACATAGTTCTAGTCAATATTGTCAAAATGTAAAGGAGAAACTCAAAAGAGAAGATTGCTAATGTTACTAAATGAACAGACTTAAAGTGTATGAAAACCTTAAAGTGCAACTTCACTTAAAAGTGAAAGTTCCCTTCATCCCCTTGCCCCCTGCCTCCACTACCATTATTGAAAGTTTTTGGGGGGTTTTTTTAGGAGCAGGTACCTTTCGCTAACAGATACCTGCTCCCACTTCTTGCCTAGCCACTTTAAGGCCGAGCCTCTTTTTGGAGTTCGGTGGTTATCAGTTAAAACCATTTTTTTTTGCTATAAAATTACTTAGAACCCCCAAACATTATATATTTTTTTTTCTAACACCCTAGAGAATAAAATGGCGGCCATTGCAAAACTTTATGTCACACCGTATTTGCGCAGCGGTCTTACAAGCGTGATTTTTTTTTAAAAAATTCAGTTTTTTTCGTTAAAAAATAAGAAACAGTAAAGTTAGGTAAATTTTTTTCCATATTGTGAAAGATAATGTTACGCTGAGTAAAATGATACCCAACATGTTATGCTTCAAAATTGTGTCCGCTCGCGGAATGGCGACAAACTTTGCAACATAAAAATCTCCATTGGCGACGTTTAAAAAATTCTACAGGTTAGCATTTTTGAGTTACAGAGAAGGTCTAGAGCTAGAATTATTGCTCTCACTCTAACGATCGCGGCGATACCTCACATGTGTGGTTTGCACACCGTTTTCATATGTGGGCGGGACTTACGTATATACGAGCTCGCAAGGACGGTGCGCTTTAAATTTTTTTTTTTTTTTTTTTAATAATTTTTTTTACTTTTTCTTTTTTATTTTTACACCTTTCTTTTTTTTAAAAAAAAAAATTTTGATCACTTTTTTTCCTATTACAAGAAATGTAAACATTCCTTGTAATAGAAAAAGGCATGCCAGGACCTACAAAATATGAGATCCGGGGTCAAAAAGACCTCAGATCTCATATTTACACTGAAATGCATAAAAAAAAAAAAAATTTGAAAAAAATGGCAAAAAAAAAAATGTCCCCTTTAAGAGCGACTTGTGACGTAGCTTCCGCCCAGCCATGTTATGGAGCCGGGTGAACGGCTTCAGCCGCTCACTCGGCTCACGGACACTGGGGGGACGGACGCGATCATCTCCGCCACTGCCGGCGGGTCCAGTAAGCGGCGGAGATGACCGGAAAGCGGCGGGAGGGGGGTCACCTCTCCCGCCGCTGATAAAAGTGATCTCGCGGTGAATCCGCCGCTAAGACCACTTTTATCTTGCAGGGAATCGCCTGCTGAAAAAATAGATACCGGGGTTATGGTAGCTATCTGCTACCATAACAATGGTATTCCACTTCAAACTGCCGCCGTCAAACGACGTACGGCGGTCCGAAAGTGGCTAGGCAAGAATTGAAGAAGTTTAGCCAGCCCCCCCCCAACTGCAAAAGGTTTGCCATAGGGGGCTACATC
This sequence comes from Glandirana rugosa, assembly GCA_018402905.1. Taxonomy (NCBI): domain Eukaryota; kingdom Metazoa; phylum Chordata; class Amphibia; order Anura; family Ranidae; genus Glandirana; species Glandirana rugosa. Next base: position 230,010 of record BLSH010362850.1, read on the forward strand.
CTAAAATACATAATAACATCCATCATTATCAGACATTACATCGTTATGGCCATTTTGTGGGCCTGCCACACTTCCCAGCTGTCCACAGTGGTTCTTATCCATATGATATACACACTCAGTCTGCTGCTCTATGTTAGTGTTCTTTCAGAATACCGCTAGCTATCAGAAAATGCAACTGAAGTAATGTTCCATTTTGGTACACCTCGCGCTCAGCCACACTAAGCCTACAGTCAGAAGGTGGCAAGCGGACATCTTTTTACACTCAAAGATGTGTTGCATTTCACACTATTTTTACCAGTAAACTGAGCTTATATCGTGAAATATAGGATTTTGAAGTCCATGACACTGTTTTGATGTTCATATACCAAGTGTGTAGCGCTTAACAAAAATAACAGTGACTAATTGGTTTGAAAAACAAGATATAAAATCAATTATACCATCACAATATAAAGTGCTGGTGCAAATCAAAAGTTGAGTAATATGATCAACTACATTGAAATAGTCCAAACAATAATCCAAGAAAGTACAGAAGATGCAAAAATGTGCAAATAGCGTGCAAAAAGTGCAAAACAAAATAATAGTTCATCAATAAAGTTCTAGTGTATCATAAATGTCAAGTAGATCATAAACATCCATGGAGCGAAGTACACTCAAATGTGTGGCATGCATATCTCAGTGTGGTCCACCACCGTAAGAATGTAAGGCTTACCAGAAAGCCAATATATTCAGCCTGAATATGCTGGAAGAAGTGAAAATAGGAGGCAGTTTCCTTGGTTTAGCTGTCCAGAAGGAACATCCAGGCATGGAAATGTGGAGGGGCTTGCTCACCTTTGGCCACTTGGAAGGTTGCCACACTTTTTAAAGTCTTTTAACCACTTCCTTACCGGGCACTTAAACCCCCCTCCTGCCCAGACCAATTTTAGGCTTTCAACGCTGTCACATTTTGAAGGACAATTGTGCGGTCGTGCGACATTGTACTCAAACAAAATTTTTATCATTTTTTTCCCACAAATACAGCTTTCTTTTGGTGGTATTTGATCACCTCTGTGGTTTTTATTTTTTGCGCTATAAACAAACAAAGAGCGATGATTTTGAAAAAATAACAATATTTTTTACTTTTTTGCTATAATAAATATCCAAAAAAAAATATAAAAAGAAAATATATTCATCAGTTTTGGCCAATATATATTCTTCTACATATTTTTGGTAAAAAAAATCACAATCAGCGTATTTTGATTGTTTTGCGCAAAAGTTATCGCATCTACAAACTCTGGGAATAGATTTATGGCTATTTTATTATTATTATTTTTTTTTACTAGTAATGGCTGCGATCTGCGATTTTTATTGGGACTGCGATATTGCAGCAGGCATGTCGGACATTTTTGACATTTTTTTGGGATCAATGACATTTATACAGCGATCAGAAATTTAAATGTCCACTGATTACTGTATAAACGCCATTGGCAGGGAAGGGGTTAACACTTAGGGGCAGTGAAGGGGTTAAATGTGTTCCCTGGGTGTGTTCTAACTGTGGGGGGGCAGGGCTGGTCGGGACATAACGGATCTAACTGATCCCAGTGACAGGGATCAGTAGATCTGGTATGCCCCAGAGAACCGCCGTGTTTACATCGGCGGTTCCCCGTTCTGCAGCTGCTACAGGTGATCGGCGGGTCTCGGGCGGACATTGAGTCTGCCCGACCCGCAAGAACGCCCATGCAGCGCGGGCTCCGAGTGCGCGGGGAGCGTGCACAAGGCAGGACATCCATAGATGTCCGCCGGGCATTTCAGAGCCGCGCTGTAGCCATCTTTCGGCTATAGCGCGGTCCTGAACTGGTTAAATGTGAGTGCATATTTATTGTTTTTCATTTTACCAATATGTTTTAATAAATGCTACACTTAGGTAGTGGTACTTTTCTCTCCTTCTTTTTTTCTTTTTATATAGTATTTCTAGCTACAGACAGATATATATATATATATATATATTTTTTTAATGATTTTAATGATTGTAGCTCCTCTTTAACAATTAAATTCCTTTACTTGCTTACTTTGGGTCTGTTAAGTATACCATTGAAAGTGTTATGTAATATCTGTTGGATAAGTGCAAAAAAAAAAAACTGTTAATTCTGAAAAAAATCTAAAATTTGTGCAAAGTCCAAGCAGCATGTGGAGGTGGGGAGAGCAGGGGTGGGTATGAGACATTATTATTACTGCAGTCACAGAATGCCTTATATTGCCCGTAAAAGAAAAAAACAAGGCTTTTTGTGAATGGGCAAGGAGAGACGAAGAGATGAGGATGAGACTGGAGCCATTCACTGCCATAGAATCTGCTCTTACACACTGCAGCACTCAGAACTAGAGTTGAGCGAACACCTGGAAGTTCGGGTTCTGCTGGTCCGTCCGAACTTCGGGACAAAGTCCGGGTCCGGGTCCGGACGGAACCCGAACGATCGCACGGACAACGAACCCCATTGAAATCAATGGGGACCCGAACTTTTAGGCACAAAAATGGCTGTAGGAAAGTCCTGGAAAGCCCCAGAGGGCTGCAAAAGGAAGTAAAATGGGGGTAAGGGTAGGGCAAGTGCCCTACAAAAAAATGGGGACAGGGAAATAACTGTAAATATTTTTAAAAAAATAAAAACATAAAAAAAGCAAAAATGGAGGTGAATGTGGATCATCTTCAAACTGTGTCTGAAAAGTATTAATTAACGGTAGAAGCCATATAACTGTTCTAAA
>BLSH010362850.1:233768-274065 GCA_018402905.1 Glandirana rugosa
GTGAAACAGCATTATATTTTATAGTAATACCAATAATAATAATAACAACGATGTTGATATTGAAAATAGGTTTCGTGTCCAGGGATCATCACATAACTAATACGACGGACAGAAACTTAATTGATTTGAAGTCCTTTTTATTATATTATCATTATACATATTATAAGTATACATATGATGTACATCTACTGACGATGAATAGTATGTAAAGTATGGAACGATGTTCGTTTGAAGTGATTTCTCGTGACATCAAGACTCATCACAACTCGCTTGGGCCTGACATTGCAAGCCCAGGCATGGCTTGAAAGCCCACAGGCACCGTGAACCCGAACGATTTTTGAAATGTCCGGGTCCGGGTCCGTGCCACGGACACCCGAAAGTTCGGTACGGACCCGAACGTTACAGTCCGGGTTCGCTCAACACTACTCAGAACTACAGTGCTCTTTAGTGAAGTTTGCTTGTAGCAAGGTATGAAATGTATGATAAGTAGCAGTCATCTACATGTAGTATACATATGAATATTATACATATTACTATTATATTATTTTTCCTGAAGTTTAGTTAATTCAAAGACAGGCAGCATAATCAATACACTACTAGGGACCTGTGCTTTGGATAAAAGTTATAGTTGTAGCAACAATAATAATAATAACCATAATGATATTTTATATTACGACAAAGTGATTAATGCTCTTGCACACAATTATTCTATATCCCTAAGGCCCCATTCACTCCTTTTGTAGCTTGAAGCGCAAAAATGCTGGAGGAGAAAAAAAATCAATGATTTTCTAAGGCGATGGTTCACATCTCCACTCCAAGTCACCTGAAGCCAAACACCTGAAGCTCAAACAAGTTCTAGAGGTATTTTTGTCACACGAATCAAGCAGATTTGGACATTTGTATTCCCATAGAAATGAAAGGAAACGCGCCATACGAACGCTTTTGTGCGTTTTGTCGTGCAAATTTCTGCTCAAATGAAAAGAAGTGAAAAATAAAATAGTAACAATATATGAATAAATAAATGTAAAATAAATACACTTTAATAATAACTTTAATAACTAAAAATCATCATAAATAAGTAAAATAAATGAATAATATGTAATAATACATTAATAAATAATACTTAACCTCTAACCGTAAAAAATCTTAAATACATTATTATTTTTATTATTATTATTATTATTAATAATAATAATAATAATAATAAAATAACGACACCCAAACTCAAACAAAAATACATTATTTTATTAATAATATATTTTTTAGTTTAGTTATTTATTATTATTTTATTTTTTAAGGGGTAAGGGTTAAGGTTAAGGGTTAATTATTTATTTATTGTTACTTAGTATTAATTTATTGAATGTATTTATTTTCTATTTATGATTTTTATTTATTTGTGTATCTATTTTACATTTATTTATTCATTTATTATTATTCGGATAATAATCATAATAATACATAAAATAAAATAATTAATAAAATAATAATAAATAACCCTAACCCTAACCTAAACTGAACTCGAACCCCTTACCCTAACGAAAAAACATTATAATAAATGAATAATAATAAAAGAAGAAATAAAAGCTAATGGAAAAGCTAAAAAAGCTAAAATACCTAGTAACAAATGTGGCAACAGATAATAGTTTTCTCTATTGGTTAATAAAAAAACGGCAGAGCCCAAAAACGCTGCATACAACCGTGCGCCAAAGTCATGCGACAAAACACACAAAAAAACGCTGGAACAAAGCCCATAGACGCTACTCTCAGGTGTGAATGCAGCCTAATACAAACATGTCTTAGCTCTACCTGCTTTACACATTTTTGAAGAACTACATAGCTCCGCTGTCCTATAAGGTTTTAGCTCAGGAGAACCTTTCCTTTGGGATTTTAAAATGCATTAGACATACAGAATTAATTTCAGAAGTACAGAGCAAATGCTGTATATTACACATAGCTGGATCTGTGACTAGCAATACTCCTGAGGTCTTCAGCCCTTCTATACTGGAAGCTTCACAATTTAGTTTTTCTTAACAGCCTCGATAATGGGGCTGCCCTCATACCACAGGTCCCATAGCAGCCGAATGGGCTGCTATGGCTATTGTTACACCATTGGCTTTATATATTATTAAGTGAAAGCTGGATCAATGTCCTCATAGGGTGTATTATTGATTTTCATATATATTTATGAAGAAATCATGTGCACTGTTCTGATGCCCATTAAATATAAAACAAAAGTATGCAATGGCAGGATATCTGGTTGACAGAAATGTGTCAGGAGTATCTAAACTATATTAACAATTTTCTTGGCAATTATAAATTATTACTGTTGCACCCTGCCTCAATATATGGAGCTATTGTGTTACATTTACAGTGCAACTTCCTTTTCTGCACAATACCAAATCTGACTGCAAGAGCAAATGGCAGATACATAATGGTGCTTGCACAAACCAACTATTTTTCAAGCATCTCAGGAGACCCAAATCCTGGGTACACCAACTAAAACAAGTCCCTGTCTTGCCCTACCTTTGCCATCTCTGTATCTTCCTATTGGCTCATCTCTAAAAAGAGTGGCCTTACTGGCCAATAGGAAGGTGCTGGAGGTAGGAGATGCAGGCCAGCTCTCTACCAGAGTTCAGATGCATGGATCTGGTGTCACTTAAGATGACCTTTGAAGAGGTATGGTGCCTCCATTTAATTCTTGCCAACAATTCAGATAATGCAGCAGTGTTCTTCCAGCCATGATCCCACCAATGCTCAGAACCGGAAACCTACATTTGTGATAAGAATGCACAAAAAGTTTACACAAGCCGAGAAAGGCTTGTGGAGAATGCAGAATTTGTTCATTAGAATTTCACCTCTTACTGCTTCTGCACATCAAACAGATCACTTGAAAACAAACAAGGAAGATTCAGTAGAACAGAGAAGAGTGGAGCCAATAAAAAAGGCATCAGAAGTAGATGCATCACAGGATTGTAGACAGATGAATGAAAAAATGAAAGCTGCTCAAGTAATTTAAAGCATATATGGATGATTCTCCAAAAATAATATATATACTGTATATACAGCATCTCTCTCTCTCTCTCTCTCTCTCTCTTTATATATATATATATACATGCAGTATCTCACAAAAGTGATTACACCTCTCACATTTTTGTAAATATTTTATTATATCTTTTCATGGGACAACACTGAAGAAATGACTCTTTGCTACAATGTAATGTAGTGAGTGTACAGCTTGTATAACAGTGTAAATCTGCTATCCCCCTCAAAATAACACAAAACACAGCCATTAATGTCTAAACCGCTGGCAACAAAAGTGAGTACACCCCAAAGTGAAAATGTCCACATTGGGCCCAGTTAGCCCTTTTCCCTCCCCGGTGTCATGTGACTCATTAGTGTTACAAGGTCTCAGGTGTGAATGGTGAGCAGGTGTGTTATATTTGGTGTTATCACTCTCACTCTCTCATACTGGTCACTGAAAGCTCAACATGGCACCTCATGGCAAAGAACTCTCTGAGGATCTGAGAAAAAGAATTGTTGCGCTACATAAAGATGGTCTAGGCTATAAGAAGATTGCCAAGACCCTGAAACTGCGTTGCAACATGGTGGCCAAGACCATATAGCGGTTTAACAGGACAGGTTCCACTCAGAACAGACCTCACCATGTTTGACCAAAGAAGTTGAGTGCACGTGCTCAGCCTCATATCCAGAGGTTGTCTTTGGGAAATAGACATATGAGTGCTGCCAGCATTGCTGCAGAGGTTAAAGGGGTGAGGGGTCAGCCTGTCAGTGCTCAGACCATACACTGCACACTGCATCAAATTGGTCTGCATGGCTGTCATCCCAGAAGGAAGCCTCTTCTAAAGATGATGCACAAGAAAGCCGCAAACAGTTTGCTGAAGACAAGCTGACCACTGCCTTTCTAAAGAAGCTGATGGTAAAGGTGATGGACTGGCCAAGCATGTCTCCAGACCTAAACCCTATTGAGCATCTGTGGGGCATCCTCAAATGGAAGGTGAAGGAGTGCAAGGTCTCTAACATCCACCAGCTCCGTGATGCCATCATGAAGGAGTAGAAGAGGACTCCAGTTGCAATCTGTGAAGCTCTGATGAACTCCATGCCCAAGAGGATTAAGGCAGTGGCTACAAAAAAATTGACACTTTGGGCCCAATTTGGACATTTTCACTTAGAGGTGTACTCACTTTTGTTGCCAGTGGCTTAGACATTAAGGGCTGTGTGTTGAGTTATTTTGAAGGGATGGCAAATTTACACTGTTATACAAGCTGTACACTCACTACGTTACATTGTAGCAAAGTGTAATTTCTTCAGTGTTGTCACATGAAAAGATATAATAAAATATTTACAAAAATGTAAGGGGTGTACTCACTTTTGTAAGATACTGTATATATATTCAGTATATATACACACCCATACCTCAGCCAAGATGCCCTAATTAATCTCTAATCTGCTTGTACTTCATGAACAGACATTTTAGTTGCATACATTTCAAAACAGCGAAAGACAAATCAAAATGCCCCTTTAATGTGCTATCCTACTGCCAACAGTGAGACAAATTTAAAAACAAAATGAAACGACAGGGAGAATAACCTTAATGCCACCCCAATACTTCCTCTGCTGCATGCTATTTAAGCCTACACAAAGTATAGCACAGGAGAAGGCTTTTACAGTACATGGCCACCATGCAACAAACAGAAAAATGTAGTTATCCATGTACTTTTAGACAAGCACACTGAAAAACTCTGTGCACAAATTTTAAGTTGCAAATATATCCAATTGAATTATTTTGGGTTTCATTCCACCGACACATGGTATGAGAAATATTTTAAAATGTTGATGTTTTTTAAGTGGAAGTAGCTTTTGATATACATACTGTATAGATGCTCGATAGGGTTTAGGTCTGAAAAATGCTTGGCCAGTCCATCACCTTTACCCTCAGCTTCTTTAACAAGGCAGTGGTCATCTTGGAGGTGTGTTTGGGGTCATTATGTTGAAATACTACCCACCTGCCCAGTCTCCGAAGGGAGGGGATCATGCTCTGCTTCAGTACGTCACAGTACATGTTGTCATTCAATGAACTGTAGCTCCCAAGTGCCGGCAGCACTCATGGAGCCCCAGACCATGACACTCCCACCACCATGCTTGACTGTAGGCAACTTGTCTTTGTACTCCTCACCTGGTTGCCGCCACACATGCTTGACACCATCTAAACCAAATAAGCTTATCATGGTGTCATCAGACCACAGGACAAATTGGTCTACATGGCTGTCATCCCAGAAGGAAGCCTCTTCTAAAGATGATGCACAAGAAAGCCCGCAAACAGTTTGCTGAAGACAAGCAGACTAAGGACATAGTTCCAGTAATCCATGTCCTTAGTCTGCTTGTCTTCAGCAAACTGTTTGCATACTTTTATGTGCATCATCTTTTAGAAGAGGCTTCCTTCTGGGATGACAGCCATGCAGACCAATTTGATGCAATGTGTAGCGTATGGTCTGAGCACTGACAGGATGACCCCCCCTCTACAGCAATGCTGGCAGCATTCATACATGTATACATCTATTTCCCAAAGACAACCTCTGGATATGACGCTGAGCATGTGCACTCAACTTCTTTGGTCGACCATGGCGAGGCCTGTTCTGAGTGGAACCTGTCCTGTTAAACTGCTGTATGGTCTTAGCCACCATGCTGCAGCTCAGTTTCAGGGTCTTGGTAATCTTCTTATAGCCTAGGCCATCTTTATTTAGAGTAACAATTCTTTTTTTCAGTCCTCAGAGAGTTCTTTGCCATGAGGTGCAAATTTAGCACACCTGCTCTCCATTCACATCTGAGACCTTGTAACACTAACGAGTCACATGACACCGGGGAGGGAAAATGGCTAATTGGGCCCAATTTAGACATTTTCACTTTGGGGTGTACTCACTTTTGTTCCAGCGGTTTAGTCATTAATGGCTGTGTGTTGAGTTATTTTGAGGGGACAGCAAATTTGCACTGTTATACAAGCTGTACACTTACTACTTTACATTGTAGCAAAGTGTAATTTCTTCAGTGTTACAACATATTACAGGGCACACATGCAAACATGACATTTAACTCCTGCAAGGCTATTTAAAAGCACCTAAACATATAAAGCAAATATGCAAAAATATGGGGATTTCGTCACACTATATGGCCATAAAGTGCTTAAGCCCACTACTGTGTCAAATACCCCCTTTTAACCACTTGTCGACCGCCCTCCGCAGTGTGACGGCGGCAAGATGGCTCGTTATCGCGAAACGCCGTCACCTGATGGCGGCCACGATAACTAGTATTGTGAGCGCACGCGCGCCACCGGAGGCGCGCTCGTACACTCACAGTGTTCGGGGGGGCCAGGGAGCGGGTAGGGCGGACTTGATCGCCACCGGCTACCCACGATGGCCCCCCCGCAGTGAGAGAATGGAGGTCCGTGTATATAAACACGGATCTCCGTTCTCATAGAGGGGGAAGGGCTGAGATCACAGGCTTCCTCTACATGGAAGCTGTGATCATTTCCCTTCCCCTGCTAGGGCAGCCCACACACAGTTAGAACACGCCCAGGGAACACAGTTAACCCTTAGAACGCCCCCTGCAGGTTAACCCCTTCACTGCCAATGCCATTTACACAGTAATCAGTGCATTTTATAGCACTGATCGCTGTTTAAATGCCAATGGTCCCAAAAAAGTGTCAAAACGGTCCGACATGTCTGCCCCAATATCGCAGTAATGATAAAAATCGCAGATCGCCGCCATTACTAGTAAAAAATTAAAAAAAAATAAAAACCCCAGAAATTAATTCTCATCATCCGTAAACGCAACTTTTGCGCAAACCAATCAATAAACGCTGATTGCAATTTTTTTTTACCAAAAATATGAGGAAGAATATAAATCGGCCAAAACCGATGAAAAAAATGTTTTTTTATATATTTTTTTTTATTTGTAGTTTAGCAAAAAGTAAGAAATTTGGTTTTTTTTTGCAAAATTGTCGCTCTTCTTTTGTTTATAGTGGCGATCAGAAATGACGCATAGGTGGTCAAATACCACCAAAAGAAAGCCCTATTTGTGGGAAAAAAACAACGCAAATTTTGTTTCGGTACGTCGCACGACCGCGCAATTGTCAGCTAAAGCGACGCAGTGCTGAATCGCAAAAAGTGCTCTGGTCCTAAAGTGGGAAATCCTTCCGGGGCTGAAGTGGTTAAAGTGGTTGTCAAGTCATGACAACACTTTAAACTACAGGTAAGCCTACAATAAGGCTTACCTGTAGGTCCAGGAAATATCTCTTAAACCTGTACGGTTTAGGAGATATCCCCTGTATCTGCATGTGTCGACGTCATCGGCACATGCCCACTGAAGAATTGGCACCCGGGGTAGCCCCATTTCTTCTGTATTTGTGCCATAAATGACGGCTCCCGTATGCACGCGCGGGAGTGACGTCAGCGCAGCTCCGCCAATCACAACGCTGTGATTGGACGGAGCCGCAGACCCGGAAGACTGATGTCGTCGGTCACATCGGTGTGCTGAGACCCCTGCAACAGCTTTGTTCCAAGGTAAGTGTTTCATAATGAGCTAGTATGCGCTGCATAATATCTCATTATGCTTTTGCTTTGCAGGTTTTTTTTTGGGGGGGGGGGCTGGGGGCGGCTTTACAACCACTTCAAGTGGGTCCTACACTAACCATAGAATGGAAGATCCTGTCTCATAACCATGGTAGAAATACAGTCATCTTTATGGGAGAACTAAAGGAGAACCTCCTCCTAAAGCCCAGGTGGACACTGATTAGAGGTAATGATGTGTGGGGTGGGGGGGTGGGGTTGGTGCTCCAGCCCAAGGGCCCTGGTCAAAACCCATAAATAGTTTTTTTGTGTTTCACTGTTGTCACATGAAAATATATAATAAAATATTTACAAAAATGTGAAGGGGTACTCGCTTTTGTGAGATACTGTATGTATATACACAATATACTGTATATAGAAGCTAATGCAATCCTTGGATTCCTAGCTATTATGAAGCTACACATTCAAGCATATACTAGCAAAAATAATTCTTGTGGTTCTATATCTAGAGCAAAGTCAAAACCTGCCAGCCCTTCAACCAAATCTGTACAGTTATAAAAAACCTTAAACTGAAGCAATGGCCATGTTATACAGATACAAAAATGTATACATTTTTGGCAAACAGTAAGTCAATTTTAAAACAAAGCCTCACTGAGCTCAGTAACTGCAGACACTGCAACAATTCTTCCCCAAAATCTACCGCAGAGGCACTGAAGTCTTCCATATTGTTTTCTCAGCAGCTCAGCTTCACCCTACGAGCTGTAGCTTGGCAAATTAGCGCAATCTGGTTTCCCTTATCAGCTATGACTCAGTAGCTCAGTTCCCCTTGCTCCACCCTCCTTACCAACAGTGACCTGCCCTACCTGCAATGACTGACCAGCTCAGCATGCCCTGCTCCTACCCCCTCCTACCTAACAGCATTGACTTATCAGTCCAGCTACCCCTTTCCACCCCCACCCCTCCCCCCTTAACCAGAAGTGGCTCAGCAGTTCCGTTCATATCAGGAAATTTGTAGGGGTCAGTGTGGAGGGGTGAACTGAACTGTTGAGCTACTGCTGGAAGGTGGAGCAGGGGTGAGGTCAGCTGCTAATGATTGGGACAACTTCAATGTTTCTGCTGTAAACTTTGGGGATAAATTGCTCCATAGTGCCTGTAACAACAGGGCTGTGTTATGACTCATTTACTGCTAGTCAAGCATTTGAAAATATGTTCTTAGCGGGACCACATGTTCACTTAAATTCAACATGCTAATGAACAGATGTGGAAATGAATACTGTATACACTCATTGGGATTGATTTACCAAATAGGCTGTTCACTTTGCAAGGCAAGTTGTATTTTGCAAGTGAATTTGCCCCAGAGCTTAGTGGATGTGGTGACAATACACTTTACAAGGAATACCCAATCACATGCAAAGTGAAAGTGGAAGTCAACAGATCTTCGCCTCATTCACTAAGCACTGGGGCATATTCCCTTGCAAGGCGGACAACCTATTTGCCTTTAGTAAATCAACCCTATTGTTTTCTAATCCAACAAATCCCCAGTTGGGGAAAGAAGAAGATATGAGTAGTGTGGTCATAGGACCATACTTGTCATAAGGGCCTTTTCCTACAATATTGCTCACAGTTTCTGAAACAGCTATAGTACTTAGAGTTTACCTGAAACTCCCCCTTTACTTAAAGTCCCAGTTCAGCTGTGACATTAACCAATATGTCTACTAATGGACTGTTGCATTAAACTAAAAGTGTATGCAATACATACTGTAAGGAACTATCCAGAGTCATTGGAAGGCCTGTGCGCGTTCGCATTGGCGCCAAAATGGCCATTTAAGCTTTCAGCATCCAGCAGTCAGTGCTGTCCATTCTACAGCGTTCCTGCACCTGTGACCCCAGCGTTTATTCTGAGAGACTTCCTGTACCTGTGACCCCGGCTTCCTTTGGACTTTGTTTGCCTGCTGCCTGCCCTGACCTCTAGCCTGCCTACGACCACTCTACTGCTTGACCCCTTGTACTTCTATTGCCTGCACGTTGCTGACCCTGCCTGTACCCGACCATCCGCCAGCCTGAACCACTTGTACCGCACTGCCAGCTTGTTACCGACCCGGCCTGTACCACTACTCTTCTGCCTGCACGAGTTCCCGTGGACCTTCACCTATCACCTGTGACCAAGTCCAGCCCTCGTGTCCCCCCTGTGCTCCAGAGCTCCCTGTTCCCACTTTCAGGGGCTCTCGAACCAGGGCCGTAAGAGAGGTTGCCCCCGCATAAGTCAGACTCAACCACCAGGTACGTGTCACATACACTCTGAACTAGCTCTTATTCTAACACAAACACCACCCACAAAGCAAGCCATATCCTCCATCTGTCAGAATGAGACATTCAAATAATTTCACAGTTACTACTACCACTCTGGATAGTGCATAGATATATAGGTGGGAAGTGATTTAAAATTAGCATTCACCCAAAACTGATATAAAACATTATTGAATTGAAGAATCGTTAATGACAACTATGATGAAAAAATGTTATTCATATTATATGTGGCCTTATTTATGCAAGATGTGTTAATTTGCTTGTTATCATGTAAAGATATTGTGTATTTTGATACAGGAATTATGTAAACTTCCATATATAGCCACACATTATAAAAAAAAATTTTGATTGGTTTTATCTTGAGTGATTTTGGACTTGCTTCTTATTTTTTTTGTTTTTTTAAACACCTGTAGATCTATAAGTCGCCAATATAGGATATATACACTTCATTTATATTGTATCCCTGTGAGTGGATATATTAAACTTTAGACCCAGTGTGTCTATTGTAATGATATTTTCATTTTTAACATTAACATATGGCAGCATATGTATAAATCTGTCCATGTCTCCATTACAATGGTGGATCTGGTATTTCCTGTTCCCGATCTCATGACGTTCTATGTACATCAAGTTACACGGAAAATGGTGGCTGGGTCACTTCCGGTCTCCAGCAAGATGGCAGCTGTGCTGCCATGCTTCTGTAAGGGCCTATACACTGACAGCCATCTTCTTTGTAAGTTCTTGGACTTTTTTATGTTTTTATGCTGCAGCAAGATTTTTAATAAATACTACACCATATAAGCTTTTTTGGTCTCCTTTGCATTAGCTTTTTTACCTAGTGCTAGTTTCCTGTGGATCACTATGGATGAAACGATGCAAAGCTTCAGCATGCTGGTTAAAAGCTGTCTAAGGCTTATTCTTTGTGGTGGTGTACAGTGATGCTCCCCTTATCTGTATAAGATTCTAGATGAGTTGATGCCAAGTTTCATGACATTGGTCTAAGGCTTTCTAAGTCTTATCCTCTGATGAGTGCATAGACTGGTGGAGGGTTACCGTCACTAAGGAGCACTGTGGAATATTTTGGAATTTCAGGAACATATATATTCACTTTCTGGTGAGTGTTCTGGCACACCGACATAACAGATTCTTGGAAATCTAATACAATTGTTAGGCACTTGGGACCTTTTATTTGTGGACTTTGAATAATGTTTATTTCTTCAGCGCTGCACTTTTGTTGATTAGATTGGATGGACTAACCCTTATAATTTGCCAAATACCATTCCAGAAATCATGTTTAATTTTGGCAGATATTTAGTCACTGGATGCCAAACATGCCTAGTTATTGGGGTTAAGATAAACAGGCTTACTGCATTTCAGAAACAGAATTCTGTTTCCACAGACTGTTGCCATTCTTCATAATTTAAAAAAAACCTCCTGTCTGAATTTCACTCTTCAGTCTGGTGACTGTTCTGTAAAGCTGAGGACATCAGATTAAGTAGTCATGAATCTGACAGCAGTGTTGAACATCCGATACGCCTGTTTACTGATCAGCTCACCCTTCAACAAGGTATTAGGTTCACTGAGCAACCTGGAAAATTTCATCCATAATAAATGTCCTGAAGCCTGGTTAAATTTCATGTTGCTTTGTACTGCAGAACTGTGAAAAATGGGTTGGGTTGGTTTGAGTATATCACTGAGGTCACATGAATTAGAATGATAAAATGATATTGTTCATTTCACTAAAACTGGAATACATCATCCATGCTCAGGACTGCATTTTGATAACTGATGCCCGTAGGCACACAGAGGTTGGTGCCCTAATTAAAACCCCGTTAGGATGACCTATCTTTCAATTCCTTGTTCTCCTAGTCCTAACCCAACTTAAAATATTGTTATGTGTAAATAACTTTATATGAGATGATCCTTCCGACTGATGATGGCAAAATCATATATAGCCATCTCTTCAGACTTTGCCAATTATAGGCATGTTCCTATTGTGACTAATGATGACTTCACCTCTGTCTACTACTGGAATTGTATGGCTTCCCAGCAAGCACTGAATATGCTGTCCTTTGATCTGGGCACATCTGCACTCCCTTTTAGCTGTACTTACGTCTACAGTATGGGTACAGCCCATTCAGGTAATGGGGTGTCAGCGCATACATGTGAGCAGTCTGGCACTAGATTTTTATCTGACAGACTAAAGAAAGTGATAGAGGCCATAGCCAGGGCTGCTGATAGGGCAGTATAGCCAGCCCTCCTGTAACAGGCCCAACTTCTGTCTGCTGTACTGCCTTTTTCCCTGCCGATTTTCTCCCTCCAGCCGCTCTGCAGAGGGATCAGTTCTATATACAACACAAAGTGTCCCGATTTGGAGCAAGAAACAGCTACAGAGTCTTTGCTGGTGCCTCTGCTGGGTCCTGAAACTCCCCCTCCATCTCCCCCTGGCCCATAGTCGGCAATGTTATCTCCTGTCACAGGTGATGAATGAGAAGGAACCTTCTTCAACTCCCTCCAGATCATGCTCTCACTGCTCTGTGTTCACTGTGAACTCCAGGGTTTGGATGGAGCAGTGCTTCTGCTGAAGGGGGTGATTGGGGGTAGGGGGGTTGCTGCTGGAGTGAAGGGACAGTAACTTCAGGATTTTGGAGAGGGGTGAATATGGAGCCAACCTAGAACTGCAGGTAGCTGCCACTGTAGTGCTGGAGCTAGGAGCCAGTGGACACATCTTTCTCTCCAGCTGACAGACTTCTCTGCCCAGCCATTTTATATACCACCCTAAGGCCCCCTTTATAGCTTATATTGTAGGAACACATGTTCCTTCTCAAGGTTTTTTTTTTTTTTTGCTTTTTTTCGCACACAGAGGGTAGCCCATTCGGCTGCCATATGTATGACAAATACATCATCATAGAGGCTCTAGGACCTTTTAAGACATGCTGCTTTGCCACATGACAAAACGCAGGTCTGCTAATTGCATTTGGGGTGCCAGTAACAATTAATGGCACCACAAGCCCTTTTCCAAAATGCACTGTAAAAGGCCCATTACCTGTGCACTTTGTCACACATCCAGGAAACTGCAAAATTGAATGTGGCCTAATATCTATTATACACTGCTAGTCTTTTTCCATTCAACCCAGCGGGCTGAATGAAAAAAAACTGACAGCTCAGGTGGGAGCTGCTGTATTAACAATCCGATGTTAGTACAGTCATCTCCCCTGCTGTTCAATTGTGTTCTGACAGGGGGGCGGCCATTAGCTGAGAGCATTGATCAGGAGATGGCTGGCAGACCTTTTTTGGTTATGCCCCTTCAGAAGCCAGCTATCATATAGTTTGATGGAGCTGTATACATGCCATGGCTGTGATGCTTTACTTCACAGCTGCAGCATTTTTAATGCAGGTTGCAGAGTTTGATAGTCAGCATCACCTGTCAAACTTCCCGTTGAGTTTAATGAAGCCGCTCTGCACCTTGAAGCCAAATACTTGGCTCACAGTTGCAATGAGGTCTCGCAATGTAAAATTGCCAATCAGCAATTTAAAAAAAGTAAACGACAAAGAACAAAAAGTGTGCCTCTAAGTGCAGTATTGAAGTAAAAACATAATTTATTAAAAGTGGTAAAAACCTACTCACAATGGTAGTAATCAGGTAAGCGTTGCAGTTTCAAGCCACTGCTGGCTGTGTGGGAGTCCTGGAGGAGGTGCTCCTGGGGTGAAGAAGGAACTGCCTGGTGGTGATGCGGTGGGAAGGAAGCGTCGGTGGCTCCCGGCGTTTCCTCCTCCTAGCCACTGATGGAAGTACCGATCGTTCCGGTCCGTTCGTTCCCAGCAGAGAGCCAAAAGTCTCCTCTTGTCCAGTTAAACACAGGAAGGGTAGTGATTCGGCGACGCGTTGCGGGGCTCCAGCCCCTTCTTCAGGCCTACACTGGTGGTCATGGTCCTGTGACGGCGGCCATGAGATGGAGCCTAGTGAGCGTGCGCGCGCCGCCGGAGGCGCACCCGCGCGCTCACTGTGTTCGGGGAGGGCCAGGGAGCGGGTGCGGCGGAGTCGATCTCCGCAGGCCACCCGCGATGCCCCCCCCCGGAGTGAAAGAACGGAGGTCCGTGTAAGTAAACACGGACCTCCGTTCTGTGAAGGGGGAAGGGCTGTGATCATAGCCTTCCTCTACATGGAGGCTGTGACCACTTCCCTTCCCCAGCTAGGGCAGTCCCCCCACAGTTAGAACACGCCCAGGGAACACTGTTAACCCTTAGAGCGCCCCCTACAGGTTAACCCCTTCACTGCCAATGGCATTTACACAGTAATCAGTGCATTTTTATAGCACTGATCGCTGTATAAATGCCAATGGTCCCAAAAAAGTGTCAAAATGGTCTGACATGTCCGCCCCAATATCGCAGTACCGCTAAAAATCGCAGATCGCCGCCATTACTAGTAAAAAATTAAAAAAAAATTAAAACCCCAAAAATGAATTCTCATCATCCGTAAACGCGGCCACTTTTGCGCAAACCAATCAATAAACGCCGATTGCGATTTTTATCGCAAATATGAGGAAGAATATAAATCGGCCAAAAACGGGGAAAAAAATGCTTTTTTGTATTTTATTTTTTGGATTTGTATTTTAGCAAAAAGTAAGAAATTTGGGTTTTTTTTGCAAAATTGTCGCTCTTCTTTTGTTTATAGCGGCAATCAGAAATGACGCAGAGGGGATCAAATACCACCAAAAGAAAGCTCTGTTTGTGGGAAAAAAAGGACCCAAATTTCGTTTGGGTACAACGTCGCACGACCGCGCAATTGTCAGTTAAAGCGACGCAGCACCGAATCGCAAAAAGGGCTCCGGTCCTAAAGCTGGAAATCCTTCCGGGGCTGAAGTGGTTAAGCACCAATGCACTTTTTTCACGTATTCTGGGCTATATTATTATCTGCACTTTCTATTTTTATGCACATTATTGTTTGAAGTTTATGCAAGACCTGTAACCTTGGCCAACATTTATAGCCCCAACTCCACACATATCAGCTTTTTTAGGTCGATTTCCCAACTCCTGGCAGAATTCCATACAGGCTTAACTATACTCGGAGGGGACTTCAATGTCGCCCTATACCCATTACTAGATACATCATCAGATTCTACATCTATACCCTACAAAACTTTACATCAAATCAAATTAAAAAGGATTTTACTTTCTTTTCAGCTCCACATAATAAATATTTCAGAATCAATTACTTGTTTCTATCTCAGATAGATCATCCCTTTTTGTCCCATGCTACCATTAAACCAATGCTCCTATCTGACCATCACCCAAGCACCATGACATTGACTTTCCCAGACAAAAATCCTTTTACAAAGATTTGGTGCCTAGACTCATCCTTACGGATGTCTGAAATTGATATCAAAGACATTCGTAAAGCCATACATGAATTTTGCTTGGATAACGACACTGCCAAAACAGCCCCACTCACTCAATGGGAAGCACATAAGTGCGTTATATGGAGAAAATGTATCGTATTAAAAACCTCCCGTAAGAAAGCTCAACAAGCCGCAACCGCAAACCTAATCAATAAAAACAAAGCCTTAGAACTGGCTCATAAACAGACCCAGGCACAACAGACATATCACGACCTTACACAAACCAGAGAACTTTTACTCAAAGAATTAAATCGCAAAACACGACGCACAGTTGTTCTAAATCAAAAACAGTTTTACGAATTCGGAAACAAATGTGGAAAGTATCTAGCCAAAGCTATTCAATCGAAAAGCAAATACTAATATCCACAATATCAAAGACCCCCAGGGGAAGCCTAAAGTCCCTGTGCCAGAAATAGCATCCCAATTTTAAGCATACTACTCAAAATTATACAACCTCAATACAAACACGGCTAAACATATAGGAAACAACACTCGAAATCCCCTCGATCAAACAACTCAAAGCTAGAAAAAGCCCCAGTCCAAATGGGTTTTCAGCTACCTATTTCAAAACTTTCACAGATACTCTCACTAATCTCATTCTCAAGGTCTTCAACTCTCTTTCCTCCTCCACACTCCCTTTCAGCAGACTCCTCAAAGCGCACATCACAGTCATAACCAAGGAAGGGAAAGATATAACATCTGTCATAAACTATAGGCCAATTTCCCTACTGAATATTGACATAAAATTATACACTGAAATTCTTGCAAACCGCTTACTGCCCCTCCTTCCATCTATAATAGACAAAGATCTGCATTGTCCCAGGAGGAAAGGCAAGGGACAATACCATAAAGGCATTAAACTTGCAACATCGGATGATCACCAAAAAACATAAGGGATTCTTTTTGTCACTGGATACGGAAAAGGCGTTCAACAGATCGGCTTGGGACTACTTGGGTGCAGTATTGAGACATACAGGAATTCAGAACTGAATGTTCAACTCTTTCATGTCCCTATATACGACACCGAATGCCAGGGTACGGGTTAACAGCCATCTGTTGAACGCCTTTTCCATAAACAACGGGACAAGACAGGGCTGTACACGTTCCCCTATTCTCTTTGTTCTAACGCTAGAACCACTTCTAAGTTATCTTAGGAACAATGAACATATCAAAGCAATATCCATCACACATATAAACTGGCAGCTTTTGTCGACGATATCTTACTATTCCTAAGTGAACCACAAATATCAATCCCAAATCTATTGAAAGACTTTAAATTGTTCCAACGCCTGTCCAATTTCAAAATTAACTTAACTAAGTCCCACGCTCTCAATATCTCTCTTTCAAGACACAGTAATACACTGTAAATAAAATTTCCCCTTCCAGTGGCAACGCAATAAGATTAAATACTTAGGGATCTCCCTGACAACAAACCCCTTGGATCTTGTCATGAAGAATTATCTGCCCATTCTTAAAACTATTTCGTATGATCTCAACAAATGGAACATACCCCATTTCTCCTGGTTTGGCCGCGCAGCTATTCTGAGGATGAACATCCTACCCCCTATCCTCTACATCATACAGACTATCCCCATTGAACTCCCCCATCTATTTTCCAATCATATAAAATAATATGTACATGATTCTTATGGAAGCAAAAACATCCAAAAATAACCTATGACCTGTTGACAAAACCTAAAGCAAAAGGAGGCATTGGTCTCCCAGACCTTAAGAAATACTATAGGGCTTGCCATCTCTCTAGAATAGTTGACTGGGTGCTACATAGCCATTATCAAGACTGGGTTCAACTTGAAATTTATTTAACCCCTCTACCATTACGATCAATACCCTGGTTGTCACTTCATCACATCCCATCTACATTGAAAGAACACCCTCTTATCAACCCAACACTCCGCTCTTTTAGAGATGCCTGCAAAAAAAGCTCACCCCTCTTCCATTCCTGGGCCACTCACCCCTATAAAACTCAACCCAGCCTTTCCTCCAGGCATGTCTACACAATTTCTAACACATCAATGGCACACCAATTTTTTCATGATGGTACCTTCCTGGAACGTCTGGCCCTGACGCCCAATCTGACCAACAACATTCTTCTCTTTGGACCTACCTCCAAATTCGCCATTTCCTATGGGAGATTGACTGCAATTCTTCAATTCCTCGAACATTTACCCCTTTCAAACACCTATGCTCCCAATCCACTCCCCGACAACATCTGATCTCTAACATTTATTCTATGCTCTTTGCAGACACCTCCCCAAAGTCTTCAAGGCTTGCAAAACATGGGAAAAAGAAATACAGTCAGAATTACCAGAAGAGCAATGGAAATGCATATTCCAGATTGCCCACAAAGGCTCTCTAAACATCTCAATCCAAGAAAACAATTACAAGACCCTGGCTTGTTGGTACCGAACTCCAGTGGTTCTAACAAGTACAATCCTGCAATCTCCAACAAGTGCTGAAGATATACCAGTGAGACAGACACCTTGCTACATAACCTATGGTCATGCCCACTAATTCAACCATTTTGGATACAAGTTCGAGAGCTCACCACAATGATCTCCACATACCCATTAGAACATACACCAGCCCAATTCCTTTTTAATTTGAGGGTATTTACATACAAATCAGGTGAGCGGTGTAGGAATTACAACAGTTTGTATATGTGCCTCCCACTTGCTGAAGACAAAACTGAAGAGAAAATGCCCCAAGAACAAGCAGGAACTGAAGACAGTTGCAGTAGAGGCCTGGCAGAGCATCACCAGGGATGAAACCCAGCGTCTGGTGATGTCTATGCGTTCCAGACTTCAGGCTGTAATTGACTGCAAAGGATTTGTAACCAAGTATTAAAAAGTGAAAGTTTGATTTATGATTGTTAATCTGTCCCATTACTATTGGTCCCTTAAAAAGTGGGAGGCACATATACAAATTGTTGTAATTCCTACACCGTTCACCTGATTTGGATGTAAATACCTTCAAATTAAAGCTGAAAGTCTGCAGTTGACGCACATCTTGTTTGTTTCATTTCAAATCCATTGTGGTGGTGTATAGAGCCAAAAAGATTACAATTGTGTCGATGTCCCAATATTTATGACTGTAGTATTTAATTAAACCCCAGGGGAGACTGAGGAGAAAACAATCAACCCACCCCTCCCCTTAACTTTTCTCCACCCTGATTTTCCTTCACTGCCCCCCCCCCCTCTTTTTTTTTCCTTTTTTCTCTCCTTTCCCCTCTATTCTTTCACCTCTAAAACTACTCCAGTCCACTAACTAAAACCTTATATTGCTGCCTAATGCTAATTGGGTGTTCTGGATAGGGCGCCCAATTGGTAACAAGGTAGCTCTATTATGCACAGTTATCATACAAATGTCTAAATCGCTGTCTTGGCGTATGAGACTTACCCTGGATACTTTTAGCCCGAGACAGAAGACATTTCATTGTATCAAAAGTCTAGCGCTCTAAGCGTAATTTACACTTAACCGCTACACTGTGCTCACTACTTAATCTCCCACTTTAATTTAAGTCTGATAATCATTGTAATTGTTGATGTTTAGACGCCTGTAATACTCCTGTGCCATCCACAACAAACAATGTTCTTTGTTTCTTCAACGAATGTATGATAATATTGTAAACCTGATACTGTTATCCAATAAAATCTTTTGAAACAAAAAAAGGTTAAAAAATACAGGCGTCAGGAGGCAGCAGTAGCCATAGCTGAAAAGCATACCATTGCAACCATATCATTTTAGTGATTTGATATTTCCGGGGGGATGGGCCCTGTCAGGTAGGTTGTATGGGGGCCCATGATTTCTAACAGCAGCCCTGGCCATAGCCATCAAATAGGGTGAGTAGGAGGAGGGGTAAGGGTGTCACCGCTAATTATATTGAGGGGGATAGTGAGTAGGGACAGGGGGATTTTTGCATAAAGGTGAACTTGCACTTTAAAGTGAATGTGCGCTTTTCCCTTGCATCACATCACCTGCCACTACTCCCGCTTCTCTTAGTTTCACTACATCTTCTTTCACCCATTGGAGCATGGAGAAGAAGCCTGTAAGCTCCAGGTTAAAACTTGATGTTAATACAGGGCTAATACCTTTCCCCCTGCTCCCATATAACAACGGTGGGTTGCTAAAGGCCTAAAACATTATTATATAGTAATAGCATATAATTGCAAATTAGCATATCACATAAAATCCTTGCAAAGTGAGTCCTACTCAATCAACTGGAAACAGGAGATTGTCAACCATTAATACCACTGAGCAGCATATATTAGTCAATGTTGGGATGCTTCCTAGTTTACGAACCCTCTGTCTCAGAGAACTGGGTTTATTATAAAATATTTATTTATGTGTGAATAGCACTAATTATCCTACCAGCATGTTTGTAATCATATGATTTCAAGAGACACTGTCACTGTGACCACTATGGCAGGGCGGCTGGCGCTCAATATTTTGGGGGGTGGGCGGCAAATCAACACCAACCCCATGTGGGAGACGGACGGGAATGCAGCGATCCTAAGACTCCCATGCCAATCAGGTCTCAGGAACTGCTTCCTGATTGGCCAGGAGGAGAATCAGGAAGACAATAGCAAATATTAAAGTAGAACTATGGGCAAAACTTTCTTTTTCATTTAGGATAGAGTAAGGGAGGGTTATAACCCCTGTCAGATTTGTTTTTGCAATCTCTGTCCCATTGCAGAGATTTCCCTGCATGTCCTGTCCCATAGCCAAACAGGAAGAGAGAGGAAATCCCTGCAAATTAAAGGAATTCCTTGGGGGCCCCCAGCTCACCAGAACTACTGTCCCTATTAGAAGATTTCCCATGTATTACTTTTCTGGGGACAACCCAAAATTTGGGGTATTCTTTACTTTTAGGCTGGATTCACACCATTGCGGTGCGAATTCCAGCCTCTCTGCTGCCGGGAAGGGACGGAGCCGCATCCAATTCGCATAGGTGTGAACCCAGCCTTACTTTCAATGATAATGGTAAACAGGACAAATAGAGAGGTTGAATCTCCTTAATGGACACGTCCTTCTCCACTCCATGCAAAACTAAAAAATGTTTTGCCTGTAGTTATACTTTTATTCATACTTGTCACACAAGTGGGTGGGTTTGGGGCGCAGTGCTCTGGCTGCAATCATCTGCTTAAAAAAAATAAATAAACCCCTTGAAATCCATGTGTCCAGCGCCCCACATGTAGAATAGGGGGCCGGACACATGGATAGGGGTCGGCGCACATGTGCCCCCTATGGACGGGACACCACTGCAATAAGGGCAAAGTAACATTTTCTGTGAAAGCACCCCCGAACACCCCCCCACCTTGAATTATTTACACTCAGCTCCCCAGAACTTCCCCATTGCACCTATTATGTGTTGGATGTTGCCAGAACCTAGGGGAGCGCTGACATCAGTAATGTTACAGTGTCTGTATCTGGTGATAGGCTGCCAGATCCAAGCATTACCACATGGGAAGTAATTTTCTCCTCAATACTCAGAAACACAGAGTGTTTGTGCCAGTTGAAGTAGAGGAAGAAGCAAAAGGTATAAATGGGTGAAGGGAGCGCCTTTTTGTTAGCCCTAAGTGGGCAAGGTGGCAGTGTCTCTTTAAGCACCACCAAATTTAAAATACATAAACTAGAATAGATTACCCCTAGCATGTTTTAGAAGGTCTTAGCCTTTGGTTCCATATATGGTTGGACCCTAAACATCTTCTGTTCGTCTTTATCTCATTTGAATGTCCTTGACATTGAAAAAGCTTTTATAAGAAATGAGGTAACCATAGAAAACATGAGAACATGATTTACTGTACATTATGTATATATGTTAGTCTTTTATTTCATTTATTTTAAGATGTTCCCTGTAGAGAATGTTTCTCTCTGCTTCTACATTCATCTTCCTAACAAAAGTGACACAACTTACAGCATGATGTTTTATAATCTTTTCAGTTTTCATGAACAATATTGGGAACAAAGTGTCAGGAAGCATTGTACAAACCTTCACATAAACAGAGATATTTGTCTTCTGCTTACCTTGATTTTCATGATCTTTTGTTCAAGTGAATTGACCTTTGCTTCTATTGCATTTTCTTTAACTGGCATTTGTTGTATGGCATTAGGATGTTTTTTCATACAGTATTATGGTCTGCTCAGATAGAAGGTTTAATAAATATGTCATGTTTATTAGGTTTAATATGTATTATTTATATTAAACAATGAATAAAATGATGTTGAAGTGATTAAAGCTGAACTCTAGGGAGATATAAATATAGCCAGGTGCTGGGCTACAGCAATATGAAGAAGGGGGAACTTTTATTCTTCTCTTCCTCTACTAAGATACTGATATTATGCTGCACAATTCTCCTCCGGCCAGCAGGGGGAGAGTTAAAGCGAAGCAAGCCTAAAGACTTCTATGCAGAGCATTAAGAATCCTGGGAGTTGTAGTTATTATTATTATACAGGATTTATATAGCGCCAACAGTTTACGCAGCGCTTTACAAACTTGAGGGTAGACAGTACAAATACAATACCCTTAAATACAGTAGGAATAAGAGGGCCCTGATCATTAGAGCTTACAATCTAAGAGGGAAGGTCAAGAGATACAAGAGGTAATAACTGTGGTTGATGTGCTGATGGAGAAGATAAATGTACAGCTATTAGGTGGGAGTCAGATAGGCTTCTCTGAAGAGATGAGTTTTCAGGCATCGTCTGAAGGTGAACAAAGTAGGAGAAAGTCAGACAGATTGGGGTAGAGCATTCCAGAGGATGGGAGAGGATCTGGAGAAGTCCTGGAGGTGAGCATGGGATGAGGTGAGAAGGGAGCTAGAGAGCAGGAGGTCTTGGGAGGAATGAAGAGACCGATTTGGTTGATATTTTGAGACCAGGTTAGTGATGTAGCTGGGGACCAAGTAGTGGATGGCTTTATAAGTTATTGTTAGTATCTTGAATTTAATTTGTTGGTTGAGTGACAGCCAATGGAGGGATTGACATAGGAGTGTAGCAGATGCCGAGCGGTATTTAAGGTGGATCATAATGGACTGAAGCCTATTTAGAGGTAAGCCAGTGAGGAGGGAGTTGCAGTAGTCGAGGCGAGAGATGACCAGGGAGTGGATTAGAAGCTTTGTGGTGTCAATGGTTAGGAAGGGGCATATCTTGGAGATGTTGTAGAGGTTGAGGTGGCGAATTTTGGATAGCGATTGGATGTGGGGCCAAAAGGTTAGTTCAGAGTCCAGGATTACACCTAGGACCTTGACGTGGGGGGATAGGTTGATAGTTGAGTCGTTGATTTTGTCAGAGAAATCTGGGGAAGTGGCACATGGTGGTTGAAAGATCATAAGCTCTGTTTTGGATAGGTTGAGTTTGAGGAAGTGATGTGACATCAAGGCCGATATGTCGGTTAGTAAGTTGGTGATGCGTGAGGAGACAGAAGAAGAGAGCTGGGGGTGGAGAGATAGATTTGTGTGTCATCAGTGTAGAGATGATACTGAAAGCCATGGGAGGCAATCAACTGACCCAGGGAGGCGGTGTAGATTGAGAAAAGGAGAGGTTCAAGAACAGAACCTTGGGGGACACCAACAGAGAAAGGAAGAGGAGAGGAGGAAATAGAGTTGTAGGTGACACTGAAGGAGCGGTGGGATAGGTAGGATGAGAACCATATCACCAGTCACAGAGACCAGAGGAGTGGAGTTTTTTTGAGAAGGAGGGGGTGGTCCACTGTGTCAAAGGCAGCAGAGAGGTCCAGGAGTAGTAGAATAGTGTCCGTTGGTTTTAGAAGTTAGTAGGTCATTTGTGGGTTTAAGGAGAGCAGTTTCCATGGAGTGTTGAGGGCGAAATCCAGACTGAAGGAGATCAAGAAGTTTGTTCATGGTCATATGGTCACTCAGTCGGTTGTAGACCAGTCTTTCGAGGAGTATGGAGGAGAATGGGAGTAAGGAGTATAGGTTGTTAAGCTTGGTAGGGTCCAATGAGGACTTTTTAAGGATAGCGGTGACTAGTGCATGTTTTAGAGAGTTTGGGAAGATGCCAGAGGAGAGGGAGAGGTTGAAAATATGAGTTAGAGAAGTAGAATTGAGTCAGAGGGTGAGCGTAGCATTTGCGAGGGAGCAGGATTCAGGGGCAGGTGGTTAGATGGGTGTTCAATAAAAGTTTAGCAACCTCACTAATACTAGCAGGGTTGAATGTGGAAAGTAGTGATTGTATCTGTGGACATGGGGTATTGAGTGGGGGTGGTTTCTGTGCATTGGAGATCTCCTCACGCATGTGATCAATCTTAGTTTTAAAGTGATTGGCAATCTCCTGGGCAGTGAGTGAATTAGAGGGTGGAGGCAATGGAGGACAGAGTAGAGTGTTAAAGGTTGAAGCTTAGTCTTATGCCACAGATGCTCAAGAGTGCAGCTACGTTTTCTGAGACTTCTGGTGTTGTCTGTTTGCCAGGGTTGTAGCGACCTGGGCCTGATTCTGCGTGTAGTGAGGGGGACGAGCTTGTCTAGGGAGGATGACAGTGAGCTGTTGTAGACAAGTGTGGCTAGGTTGGGACAGGACAGGGGTGAGATTTTGTCATAATGATGATCAGTAGCAGAGTAGAGAAGAGAAGGGTTGAGGTGGCGAAGGTTTCTACGGGTAACTGTTAGGCGGTTGGAGAGAGAGGAGGTGGAAGACAGGGAGAGAGAGAAACTAATAAGGTGGTGATCAGAGAGTGGGAGAGGATTGTTGGAAAGGTTGCATGGAGTGCACAGACAAAAGAAGACAAGGTCAAGGATGTTGCCTTAGGAGTGAGTAGGAGCCTGCATCCATTGCTTCAGATCGAGAGGTTAGATTGAGAAGTTTAGAAGAGTAGCGATAGCGATAACAGGGATGTTGAAGTTGCCGAGAATGATTTGGGGGATTTCAGAAGAGAAAAAGTAGGGTAGCCAGGGAGAGAAGTCATCAAGGAAAGCTGATACCGGCCCAGGGGGCCGGTAAATGACAGCAATTCTTAGAGGAACAGGAGAAAATAGATGAATGCAATGTGCTTCAAAAGAGGAGAGTGTCAGAGAGGGAGGTGGGTGAAGTACCTGATAGGTGCTGCATGGGGCTAGAAGGATTCCCACTCCACCTTCCTTCCGCCCACTTGGTCTGGGGGAGTGAGTCTAGAGAAGGCCACCATGGGAGAGGGAAGCAGGAGAAGTAGTGTCAGATTCATGAAGCCAGGTTTCGGAAATGGCAAGTAGGTTAAAGAAATTTGTGATAAAGAGGTCATGGAGAGCAGTGAGTTTGTTGCAGACAGAGCGGGCATTCCAGAGGGCACATGAGAAGGGGAGGCTAGTATTAGGAAGAAGAGGAATAGAGACTA
This sequence comes from Glandirana rugosa, assembly GCA_018402905.1. NCBI lineage: Eukaryota > Metazoa > Chordata > Amphibia > Anura > Ranidae > Glandirana > Glandirana rugosa. The sequence continues at coordinate 258,401 of BLSH010362850.1, forward strand.
AGTTCTGTGGGTTGCGGCTGCTGCCAGAGGGTGTTGGGAGATGGGAGCATCGGGCAAAGACAGGTAATGGAGGCTCAGGGTTTTGGGATATATGAGCAGAGGCTAGTAGCAGGAGGGTGAGGGAGTGTGATTTATATGGAGGTGCATGCCTAAGAGTCCTGGTGGTTTTACCAGTATATGCATATAGAATGAGCAAGAGTTGGTGGGAGCAGTAATAGGGAGAGGACAGAAGGTGGGGTGATATATAAAAGTTGGGTGGTGGAGAAGACGGGTGAAGGAAAGAGAGTTTGAGGAAAGAGGACACAAGTGATAGAAGGAGTGGTAGAGAGTGCATGTTATGGAGTGGAAGGAGAGCTGAATAGAGAGACAGGGTCACATGCAGCCTGTTGGGTGTTTTCAGTGCAGTTTGCTATGTATATTCGCTTCGTGCAATCGCTGAAGCGCAGAGCTTGAAGTGCATATCACTTGTAGAAAGAAACGCTTTGAGAAAGAAGCCCCTGCAAGGTGCTCCCCCAGCAATTTGCTGATCCCCATAAGGGTGTTCAAATTTATACTGGTATAAGGGTGGTACATATGGGAAGTTGTAGGTGATTTGATCCCCAGTCAATACCCACACAGACAGAGCAACAATTCCGGGGGACTGGACTATCGCGGCACCACTAAATTAGTGAAAAGGAGTTACATGAATACTGTTAAAAAATAAAATCCAGTTTATTTATACAGTAATAAAAAAGTTATTCATCAAAGATGCAGAAATACACATGAATAAAAAATCCATCATCAGGTACATATTATTTCCCCAAACAAAAAGAGGGGGAAGGAACAGGGAAAAGGAAATACTGTTGAAGTGTTGAGCCACGGACATCTATAATTCTCTACATGTTTCAGCGGATATGTAACCGCTTCTTCAGGAGAGATGTCTATGGCGATAAAGGAAAAAATCAAACAGTGACAAATAAAGGGGGTATACATGTCTAAATACAACATGGAAAACGTATTTAATTACAAGAATGGGGAAATATAAAGTGATCCGCTTACCCACATGCTTACTCCCACCAGGGGGCGCAATGCAAAAGGACAGTGCTCCTCGTCGGCAGAGAAGGGGTAGTGTAAGGAGGAATGCTAATATCCTTCATAAATTGGTACCTGTAAGGATTATAATTATATTATATGGCTTGTGAGGGTGAATCTCTGGAGAGAGGAGGAAGGGGAGGGAAAGAGGAGAGAAAACGGGGAAGGCAAGAGGGGAAAGAAAGGGGGGGAAGGGGAAGAAAAAGGAGGGGGAGAGAGGAGGGAGAAAGGGGAGGGAGGGCAAAGAGGGGAGAGGGGGGTAAAGGAACCGGGGGGGGGGGGACCGTGACAGGGGAGAGACCACAGAGGTGTGGACACCAGGAAAAGACAAGGGGAGTGAGTAGAGAAGGAGAGTACCGGGGATCCCCAAGATTCACAGATGTGTACAATAGGATAGTCAGGCTGTAATACGAGAAAGCAAACCTGTAATCACAGAATAATGGATCTAACAAAGATCCCAGGATTATATGCGACAATCACGCTATGCTCTATAGGGCGTTGGAATATGGACCGCGATCATGAAATAGCGCCTGTCTAAAGGTAGATAAGGTTCAAACAAGGCAGGTATTAAGTTAGGGTAGAATTAGAGGTGAGGCGGTGGCAACAGCTACAAGCCGTGGCCGTAACCAATCAGGAATGTAAAGGGCTTTAACTCACCGTTACCGCGCGTGGTGTACTTGTATCCTGGGAGCCACTCCGAACACAAACAAGCAGGGGCTTCCTGCTTAAATACCTAACCCCCGACGGCCGCGCATGACGTCACTGGGTCTAGCAGTCCATACCGCGCATGTGTGTGAGGTAATCACGCACGCCGGTACACGCAGATGTGAGGCCAAAGGGCAGACCGCCCAAGCTTTGTTCTGAGTAAAAGCAGAGAGAATCTGCTGAGGGTAGATAATGACGCTGCTTCAGGACTACTACAACTCTGCCGACAGGAACAGGGCCAGCATAAGTGCCATCTAGTGGAGACAAGGAAAGTGGATACGCGTTCACTTGTACACAGGTGCATGAAGGATTAATCCATAAAATACATAAAAAAAACTGAAATTAAAACAACTATACATACTAATATAATAGTACTATACAGCAAAGTGTAACTAATAACATGGGAATAATAACAATTCCACATAGTAGAATGGTATAAGGGTGGGGTGGAAGTTTGTTAATTAATCATGAGTGAGTATAAGGATGCCTAACAATCAAGCGGACCTTTCACTTAAGACAAACTAGAGATGGGCCATAAAGATAGCAGCACATAAAACTTGGTAAGACACTACAGAGCAACAAAAACATCATAATAATGCGCACAGGCCAACAGATGGAGGAGGCCACATACCAATAGCACAGATATAGTTTAAAGCAGATTCCAGTTAAAGGTGGATGAGTTCTTTCAGCTGACACATACCAATAGCACAGATATAGAGTTTGAGACAGCTGCCCTATAATGAAGCCAGTGGATTCCTTACGCTACATTTTTCTTAAAATGGTACATTTTCTCAGTTTAAACATTTGACATGTTTTCTATTTTCTATTGTGAATCAAATATGGGTTTATGAGATTTGCAAATCATTGTTGCATTCTGTTGTTATGTAGCTTTTACACAGCATCCCAACTATTGAGAATTGGGAAATTCCATTTTATTACACATAACTTCATTTCTGAACTTATTTGTTTTGGTTTCTTTGTATGCATGGATGGCATGGGTTGTTGCCGACATGTGGTGAAAATAGCATGTCAATAGCGCCTTTAGAGATATATTTACCTAGAAAAATGGTACCATGTTCAATACTTATTTTACCCATTGTAAATATATATAGATGTGGGTATAGAAAAATAATCACCCCCTCAGTGCAACTTATAACATCCATGTGAAAGATATAAGACCAACATGTCAGAAAAAAAAATCAAAAACAGATTCCCTGAATTGGAAAACGATCACCCCCTTTGTGTCAGTATTTTGTTGAACCGCGTTTTGATTTAAAGCGGAGTTCCACCCTATTAAAAGTCAGGAGCTACAAAAAGTTTAGCTGCTGACTTTTAATAATCAGACACTCACCTGTCCCAGGCTTCAGCAACGTGGGCACCCGGCGCTTCGTTCTTCTCCCCCTCCTCCATGTGGCACCGGCATCACAAGTGTGGGCGCCCGGCGAGCCGCACCACATTTTGTGAATGGCCGGTGTATCTTCTGGGACCTGTGACGTGTCCCAGAAGATCGCTGAGAGGGCGGGTGAACTTCCTTCCTGTGCCGTGGAGCCAGGGGAGGAAGTGCAGCTGGGACCCTCTCAGAACAGGGTCCCAGCTACCCCCCAAAAAAATGACATGCCAATTGTGGCATGTCAGGGGGTCACCTTCCCTTAAAGCGGAAGTTCCACTTTTGGGTGGAACTCCACTTTAATTCCAGCCTTTAGTCTGTTAGGATATGTCTTTACTAACTTTGAACATCTAGACTTTGCAATATTTACCTACTCTTCTTTACATAACTGCTCAAGTTCAGTAATATTTGATGGTGGCTGTTTGTGGATTGCAGTCTTCAAGTCATTCCACAATTCATTTTTAAATGGGGTTTAAGTCTGGGCTCTGACTAGGCCACGCAAGGACATTCACCTGTTTCTCCTTCAACCACTGTGTGGTCATTTTTGCTGTGTGCTTTGGGTCATTGTTTTGTTAGAAGGTAAACCTTCTTCTCATTGACAACTTACTGGCAAAGGGAAGCAGCTTTTCCTCAAGAATTCATCAGTATCTTGCCCCATCCATTTTTCCTCCTATTCTGACAAGTGCTCCAGTCCATGCTGCAGAGAAACATCCCCATAACAGCATATTACTACCTCCATGCTTTACTATAGTAATGGTGTTATTTAGAGGGTGAGCTGTATTGGATTTCCACCAGACATATCTTTTGGTGTTGAGGCCAAATAATCCAATTTTAGTCTCATCTGAACATAACACCTTTTTCCATGTGGCCTTAGAATCTTCAAGGTGCATTTTGCAAAGCTCAGTGGTGACTGCATGTGGCCTTTCTTGAGGAGTGGCTATTTTCTTTCAGCCATCCCATGCAAGGCACATTTGTGAAGAATGTGTGATATTGTTGCACACAATGACTACTATTTGTCATAAATTCCTGCAACTGTTTCAGAGTTCTCTCTGACCAGTTTCCTCCAGGCTCATTCAGTTTGGAGAGACATCCTGATCCAGGGAGGGTCTGTGTTGTACCAAACACCTTCCACTTCTTAATAATAGACTTAACTGTGCTTCTAGGCATTGATAAAGCCTTTGAAATGTTTTTGTATCCATCTTCTGACTTGTGTCTGTCTACAACATTATCCTCGAGATCTGTTACCAGAACTTTGCCACCCATAGTTGATTGTTTGATTCACTTGGACATACCAGGGACTGAAATGCTCCAGGAAACCTTTTTTTGTGCTGAGCTAATCAAAATGACCACAACTGATCACAGTTGAAAGTCAAATGGCATCGTGTGTGTTATACCTATATATATATATATATATATATACACAGTTGTATCTACCCTGGCAGAATTTATGATTTCTTGGCCATTTTTCAGAGAATATGAATGAGAACACAAAAAACAATTCTTTCACTCATGGTTAGTGTTTGGCTGAAGTCATTTATTATCAACCAACTGTGTTTACTTTTTTTAAATCATAATGACAACAAAAACTACCCAAATGACCCTGATCAAAAGTTTACATACCCTGGTGATTTTGACCTGATAACATGCACACACGTTGACACAAAGGGGTTTGAATGGCTATTAAAGGTAACCTTCCTCACCTGTAATCTGTTTGCTTGTAATTAGTATGTGTGTATAAAAGGTCAGTGAGTTTCTGCACTCTTGACAGACCCTTGCATCTTTCATCCAGTGCTGCACTGATACTTCTGGATTCTGAGTCATGGGGAAAGCAAAAGAATTGTCAAAGGATCTGCGGGAAAAGGTAGTTGAACTGTATAAAACAGGAAAGGGGTATAAAAAGATATCCGAGGAATTGAGAATGCCAATCAGCAGTGTTCAAACTCTTATCAAGAAGTTGAAAATGAGGGGTTCTGTTGAAACCAAACCACGGTCAGGTAGACCAACTGAACATTTCAGCCACAACTGGGCTTTTTGTCAAGAGGAATGGGCAGCTTTACCATCTGAGAAGATAAAGAGCCTCATCCACAAATACCACCACAAATACCAAAAAAGAATTGTTGCTCTACATAAAGATGGCCTAGGCTATAAGAAGCTTGTCAAGACCCTGAAGCGGAGCTGCAGCATGGTGGCCAAGACCATACAGCAGTTTAATAGGACAGGTTCCACTCAGAACAGGCCTCTCCATGGTCGACCAAAGAAGTTGAGTGCACGTGCTCAGCATCATATCTGGAGGCTGTCTTTGGGAAATAGATGTATGAGTGCTGCCAGCATTGCTGCAGAGGCTGAAGGGGTGGGGGGGTCAGCATGTCAGTGCTCAGACCATACGCCATACACTGCATCTAATTGGTCTGCATGGCTGTTGTCCCAGAAGGAAGCCTCTTCTAAAGATGATGCACAAGAAAGTCCACAAACAGTTTGCTGAAGACAAGCAGACTAAGGACATGGATTACTGGAACCATGTCCTGTGCTCTGATGAGACCAAGATAAACGTATTTGGTTCAGATGGTGTCAAGTGTGTGTGGTAAGGAGTACAAAGACAAGTGTGTCATGCCTACAGTCAAGCATGGTGGTCGGAGTGTCATGGTCTGGGGCTGCATGAGTGCTGCTGGCACTGGGGAGCTACAATTCATTGAGGGGACTATGAATGCCAACATGTACTGTGACATACTGAAGCAGAGCATGATCCCTCCCTTCGGAGACTGGGCTGCAGGGCAGTATTCCAACATGATAATGACCCCAAACACACCTCCAAGATGACCACTGCCTTGCTAAAGATGCTGAGGGTAATTCATGGACTGGCCAAGCATGTCTCCAGACCTAAACTCTATTGAGCATCTGTGGAGCATCTTCAAATGGAAAGGTGGAGGAGAGCAAGGTCTCTAACATCCACCAGCTCTGTGATGTGGAAGAGGACTCCAGTGGCAACCTGTGAAGCTCTGGTGAACTCCATGACCAAGAGGGTTAAGGCAGAACTGGAAAATACTGGTGGCTACACAAAATATTGACACTTTCCAGTTTGGAGATTTTCACTTAGGGGTGTACTCACTTTTGTTGCCAGCGGTTTAGACATCAATGGCTGTGTGTTGAGTTATTTTGAGGGGACAGCAAATTTACACTGTTATACAAGCTGTACACTCACTACTTTACATTGTAGCAAAGTGTCATTTCTTCAGTGTTGTCACATGAAAAGATAGAATAAAATATTTACAAAAATGTGAGGGGTGTACTCACTTTTCTGATATACTGTGTATATATATATATATATAGATATATATATATGTATATATAATATATATTGTATGTTCCCTATGAAAGGATAATTGTCAATTCTTAAACCATGGTAAACTTGCTACATTAATTAAATGCAGGTGCCAAGGGGCCATGGAGTCATAATTGGAGTACATGCATGTAGGCTGTAGGTGTTTAATAGCACTGAAATGCAGGAAAGAATTAAAATAAAAGAAACAAGTATTTAAATAAAAAGAGGGGAGGGGGAAGGTTTATTTTATGATAAATTAAATGAACTCCATCTTTCTCTTCACTCTTGTATAGTTGTACAGGTCCATGCCCTGTACTGAAGTTGCGTACTCTGATTTCACTGCACACTATATCCATCTCACAGTGTGCATTAGAAGCTACAGCAAGTGAGATAGAGCCATAACGTACAGTCAGTAGGATGTGTCCCTTGTGCTGATTCCCCTTCTGTTATGTGAAATCTTCCTTCGTCCATGCCTCACCCCTACCACCATAATCTTCAGGTGTCACAGGGATTAAAAGAACTGTGGGAGCTGTCACACACACTCACTTAAAGTGTACAACTATGCCCGCCCTTTGCACGCAACTCCTCCACTGTGGAAGCCATACAACTTCTATGAATGAAATGTGACAGATGATTGAAAGGTGCCCCCCTCTATTCCAGTTTTAATTTTGGCAGCAAATTTCAATTTAGTTTTAGTCCCATTTTAGTCTTCTGCAATTGTCTTAGTTTTAGTCGTATTTAGTCGACTAAATCTCCAGTACATTTTAGTTGACTAAAATCATTTAATGTGTTTAGTTAAATGATGCATTATTTAAGTATTTCTCTAGAATTTCAAAACTCATTATACACTCCTGGAGTAAAAAAATCATGTTATTATTTATGGTTCGAACAAACTACACAGACACAGATAGTCGTTATATAATGTCTTTACTCTGTAAAACCAAGTTTTGTTACAAAAATATTGCTTTTTTGAGTCACAGCTTCATTCCTTGCTATAAGTGCATGCTACTTTTCTGTTGTTGAGAACAAGTAGCCCAAAGCCCACCCACACACTGTGCGGTCAATTAAATCACTGTGTGGACAAATGCTTGCATGAGTGGGACATAACAAAGAGGAAGATCCTAAGAGTTATAACAGACAATAAGAGTAATATGGTGGCAGCTTAAAAAAATCACAGCAGCAGCAGAATAACTGCCCAGCTCTAGTGAGGAAGACTCCCCCATGACATGATGTGACCGTGAGTCCAAAATTAACGATCTGCGGTGAGCCAATTTTATAATTCTTTTGCATGATGACACTACAGTTCCACTCTATTTGTATCTTGTGTAAAACTATTCCCATAAGATGTTGGACTGGACACCGTGTGTGGTCTCGTCTGGCGCATGGAGGCAAGTGTTAAAGGAATCTTTGATAGAGCAAGATCAATAGTGAACGTCTTCAAGTCTTCTATTCCATTGCAACACTGAAGATATTGGAGCATTGTGGCCTTACTCTTTTAAATGACTGCCCCACATGCTGGTCAAGTAATACTACTAGTACATTCAACATGATTGAAAGACTCCTCAAACTGAAAGAGTCGGTCAAATCACAAACAACATGGGATGGGACGCAGCTTGCTCCCCAGTTAAATGGAAAAAGCTCAAATCATTGCATGACCTAATGCTTCTTTTTGCAGAGCAAAACATACTAAAAACCTCCAGAGTGACACCATGTCCATGTCCCTGCCCTCTTTGATCTACTCTCTACTCAGCCAACTTGAGGACTTTAAACAGAACATTAGCTACCAAGACCTTGCCACAATTGCACAGAAAATGAAAGAGAATTTGAACCAGCGTTCTGCTTCATTCATTCTGAGATCCAAGTAACTGATGAAATGTTCTTGCCAGTGCTTGCAGCAGCTGCTTGTTTTTTTGTCAATCCTGCTGTCTGTGAAAACCCTTGTTGATGTGGAGGATGAGAATATTCAGGAAGAAGGCAAAGGAGTATGCCCGTTCCATAAGAAAATCCACATTGTCCCACTTACAAGATGAGGATCTGTCTGACTCTAAGAAGAGGAGATTATTGAAAAATCCACAATTAAGCAGCCAGTCTTTTGGTTTCTTTTAAAATGCTGCAGAAGACCCAGGTAGAGCATCTCCCCAAACAGGCAGCATAGAGCAGAAGATTAGTCTGACTGGTAATCCGGTGCACACAATCTATTTTGCTATGGCCTTCTCACTGGCCTCAGTGGCCTGTTGTTCCTTAGAGTCCATTTTGTGTTTTGAAACACTTAAAAGAGCAGTGCAAATAGTTTACTGTAGTGGAGCACTGGCTTGACTTGACCCGTCATTATAGGTTTTATGTACCTATGGGGTTGAATTAGGGGGAAAAATCAAGCTATTCTGGTTCTACTTTCTCTCTTACCCCACACAGTCAGCTCTAAGTTGTCTCTCTATTAATATACTACATGTATGGCCCTTCCCAGGGCTGGCCTTAGGCCTTTAGGTGTCCTGTGCCAAAAAATGATTGACAGTGCCCCTCCCAGTGATCACATCCCTCTATATATATTTTGGTGAGATACCTCAATTCTGGCAAAGCAGCAGCTGAGAGATATTATGGAATCACTTCCATTAAGAATCAGTGACTAAGTGCACAACATGACAGACAAACAAACAGCTATTACTTCAGAATAACAAAAGTTATGCAATCTGACTGCAAGAAAGTTTATTAAAAAATCCCTGCAATGTACATGGATAAGACGGTTCTAAACAAAAGTGGAGTTAAGTGTACTGTGCTTACCTTTGCATGGATTTTGGGATGAATTGTCCTGAATGTCTGCAAATGATGCTTTAAGTTTGTTGTATTTTTACCAACGAGTGTCACTCCACATGGTTTGCAAAGGGTCTTGTTGTCCTTAACATCACAGCTCTGGATGGTCTGAGGATAGTGAAGAGGCCTGTAATGCTGCAGAGTGCTCTGAATAGTGGTCTGAGGAGGACTGTAAAGATGCAGAGTGTTCTGGATGGTGGTCTGAGAAGGCCTATAATGCTGCAGAGTGCTCTAGATGGTGGTCTGAGGAGGCCTGTAAAGCTGCAGAGTGCTCTGAATGGTGGTCTGAGGATGCCTGTAATGCAGCAGAGTGCTCTGGACGGTGGTCTGAGGAGGCTTGTAATGCTGCAGAGTGCTCTGGGCAGTGCTCTGAGGAGGCCTGTAAAGCTGCACAGTGCTCTGGACGGTGGTCTGATGCGGCCTGCAATGCTGCACAGTGCTCTGGACGGTGGCCTCAGGCAGATCTGAGGGATGTAATGCACACACAGTGCTCACTGCTCTGGACGAATGGTGGCCTGAGAGGAGGCCTCAGGCCTGTAATTTTAAAATGTACACAGTCACACTCACAGCGGGTGCTCTCTGCTCTGGACGGTGGTGGTCATCGTGACTCGTGAGTCAGGACTCGGGAGTGGGACTTTCATTGGGACTCTGGAGGACTTGCACAGTGCTGCTCTGGACGGTCGTCTGAGGACTCGGAGGCTTGTAATGCTGGCTGCACAGTTGCTTGCTTCCTGGGAGCAGAAGCAGGCAGAGCCCAGTGGAAACTGGAAGTGAGTTCATGAGGGTAAAGGTCCCTGCCTCACATTTTCGTTCTGTTTCGTTTGTTAATGAAAACAGAATTGATTTTCCTCATAGTTACAGTGGACGAAAATGTGGTGAACTTTTCATTTCATTTTCGTCGCTGCAAAAATGCCACTGATGAAAATTTTAACGAAAACGTTTTCGTTGACGAAATTAACACTGCTCCATTAATAGATCACTTATCATTCCTAGAAGCTGTAGAACCAGCTTCTATGAATTGAGCAAGTGGGCGGAAAGGGCATAATCAAACCAGTGACAGCCTCCACAGTTCTATTAACTCCCACTGCACTGGAAGACTATAGCTGCAGGGGTGGAGGGCATTATAGGTGGAAGAGTTCACCTAACGGGAGAGGCATCAGCACAAGGAAAACATCACACTGGCTGTAAGTTATGTCCCTTGTGTTGATTTTTGTGTTTTTGATATTTTGTCTGCACTTAAAGCGGAGTTCCACCCAGAATTTTTTTTTTTTTGGCATCCACTCTTATAATACTAAATAGATGTAACCTTTTGTTTCCTTACTTTCAAACCACCTAGTAATTCCATGTATTTTTTACTCACAATTTTGTTTCTCTCACTGCTGGACTTTTCCATTTTAGGTGAGGGCATCTGAAGCCCATCCACAGTCTCCTGGCATCTCTTCCTGAAAGAAGTGCATGTTGGGTAACCATCATGCACTCCTCGATCTCGGTCCGCCTTAAATTGCATAATTTCCTGTCTGGAAATAACATGATTTCACAGTACAGGGAAGCCCACCAACTCCTGGGAAATGATGAGTCACATCTCCCAGGAGGCCAGGTGAAGCGGGAAGTGAAGAGAAGAGCCTAGGACCTAAAAGGGGCAGATTGCAGAGACCACCTAGCAACAATTGACTTAGGGTGAGTATAGTTTTTTTTTCCTTCAAAGGTTAGTTTATATAGGCAAAGGACTTGAATGATGTAAAAAAAAAATTCTGGGTGGAACTCCGCTTTAAGCTTTAAAGCATTATTTTGAAAAAATCACTGTTTGTTCCTCTGTACCTCTGTGCTGAGTGAGTCTAATGGGAATGGTTTTATAACTATCAATCAGCTGTACAGTTGCAGGGCACTAACGAGGAAATCTGCTGGTCCTGCATCCCTTTAGACGTGTTCCTATTGGGAGTATCTTACCAAAAATAACAGTTTTGTTGCAGGGGATACCTAATATATGACTTGTATCTTAGGGCTCTTTCACACTAGTGGAGCCCATTTTGACGGGCTCCGCTGCTCAGTGGGGATCCATCCGTTTATCCCCACTGAGCCGACGGATGACAGGACAGTCTCGTGCAGAGACTGACCTGTCAGAGCTCCATTCTCCTCTATGGAGAATCGGTTGAACATGGACCGTCTGTCCGTGTTCATCCGATCCGATCCCCCAGACGGATGGAAAATAGGGTTTCCATCCGTCTGTTTTTGGCGGATCGGAGCGGATCAGGTGTCAGTGGACATGTCAACGCTGACATCCGTCGCTCCATAGAGTCCGTTCGGGTCCGCCTGAAAAACTGACAGGCGGACCCGAATAATCCGCCCGCGTGAAAGGGGCCTTAGGCAGACTTCTAGGAAAATCAGTGGGCCAACCACACAAGCAGGAAATTATGTTTCTTGGGTGTGTTCAGTACACATTCTGTGTACAGAACAGCTGCAGGTAGCCATATTGCATTGCATTTACAGAAAATTATAATGGCTGCAGATTAAAAAGGAAAGGTAATTTTTTAAATAACATTCAATTAGAATATGACTATGTGTTGCAATTGTACACGCTATATTATTTTTTTCTTTGTTTGCTATTTTTTTCCCCCACAAAAGTGGAGTTACCCTTTAAGCCAACTAAATGTCATATAGTTGCAGTTCAAGTCTATTTTAAGTACAGGTCCCCTTTTAAGAGACTTGCTAAAGAGCTCAGCTAGAATTCCAATAACATATAACTGACGGACATGTCCCTTCATCCCCCTCTGTGTTCTGAACATCAAAATTAAATCATCGCCACGCATCAAAATTACAGCATAACCTCAATTAGACAGAGAGGTCGACCAATTCTTTGCCCAAAGCTGTGTAAAATTGTGCCCTATTAAAAATGAATAACCAAACAAGTTCCTTCTCCAGCTGTTTTATACTGAGGTCATATGCAGGTTATTTACAGAGTAAGAGTATAGCGTTTTAGGTTATATTTTAGTTTCCAAGTTAGCTGCATATGCTACTCAGTTCTGCAAAGAAACGCTTTTTAGAGGGATCTACAGGGCATACATTTTTAATTAAAGAATAATTGCACTTTAAAGCAAAGTCCCACCCTATTATAAGTCAGCAGCTACAAAAAGTGTAGCTGCTGACTTTTAATAATCGGACACTCACCTGTCCCACGCTCCAGCGATGCAGCCGCCCGCAGCGTCACTCTTCTCCCCCTCCTCCATACGGAGCCGGCATCACAAGCATAGGTGTGTGCAGGGGGTGTGCCGGGTGTGCATGGGCACACCCTAATAACCCTGTGTGGCACAGATTCCCCCTGATAATATTTAACCAAAGCCCTCCAACAGGCCCCTAAATAAAATTGTAAAATAAAATAATGAAAATAAAAACCTACTGGCACCGTCCACTGCCCTACTGACACCAACCTCTACCCTACTGACAAGTCCACTGCTCTACTAACACTGTTCATGCTTTAATACATTTGGGGTGCACACCCTAATGCAATAGGCTGCACACACCTATGATCACAAGTGTGGGCGCCCGGCTTTGGCTTCAAAGCCGGGCGCGCACTGCGCATTCGCGAGTCGTGCTGCGCTCTGTAAATGGCCGGCGTATCTTCTGAGACATGTGACGTGTCCCAGAAGATCGTCGAGAGGGAGGGAAGGTGAACTTCCTTCCGGTTTCGTGGCACCAGGAGAGGAAGTGGACCTGGGACCCTGTGAAAACAGGGTCCCCGGTCGCCCCCCCCCCCCCCAAAAAAAAAATGACATGCCAATTGTGGCATGTCGGGGGGGTCACCTTCCCTTAAAGCCGAAGTTCCACTTTTGGGTGGAACTCCGCTTTAAATGTCCTGTGCTCAGCTACTCCACTACCTTAGTGTGCTTCCAATAGATGATTCTTACCTAAACTTCAGCTCCAAGGAAATCTGTGCAAACAGTCACAGGGTTGCTACACTGCAAGTCTCAAATATGCAAAGTGCAGGCTCTGTATACTTCAAGAGGTACTTATCCCAAAACCAAATATATCATATGTTGTATCTCAGCAATCCTTAAAGAGTTACTAAACCCAGGACCCTGCATTCACTATACCTGATCTCACACAGTACACAGAACATGGAAATGGAATCATTTTAGTAAATATAAACTGCTAAATACCCTTTCTCATCAGCAGATAGATCAGTCTTCATCCATTAGTGTCCAACAGAGCACTGGTTAAAGTTTGTAGAAGGAATTTTCATTCTCCCCTGATTGTCCTATGAGGCTGCAGAACCCCTGGCCCTCTGTTTGGACAGTGCTAAATGGTCCTGTGCTTATCACATGCTCTCTCGCAAGAAAAACTAAAAACTATGTAGCAATATACTACAAATTGAGCATGTGCAGTGTCTAACTTCCAAACTTTAACCCCTCAAAATCAATGGGTGCTGAACCTGTCAAATTGAACATTTTCTGGGCTAATAACAAGGGGATGTAAAAAAAAACAGCATGGGGTGGGAGTGGGCCTTTGCTCTTCTCTCCCTCCCTGGGAACATTTACCAATTACCAATGCAAAATATGAACATTTACCAAAGCAAAATAAGTCTTAAAAATTCCATTCAGGCAGGAGCAGTGATTTCTTTAAATGCGTAAAATGAAGCATTAAGACTGGGTTCACACCGCAGCACAGAGCGGCTCACAGCAGGGGTCCAGTGCATCCCCATTCACTGTATCAGGTCGGATTTCAGCCCGAATATTTGGCTGAATTTTGACCTGAAACAGACCAGAAGACACACAGGACTCCTGTGCAATTCGCACCAGAGCCACTCTGGAGATGTGTGAACCAGCTCCATAGAGAGCCGGTCACAGTCTCCTGATATGCAAATTGGATGCGGTGAAACCCACATCCAATTCACATTAGTGTGAACCCAGCCTAAAAATGCCTTATTCCTATGCCGAGTAACGTTACAAGAAATCTTTGCTTCTTCAGCTCTTAAATTCGGCTAAGGCCCTCATCCCCAGTGTTTGAAAAAGTAGCTCTCCTCCAACTGTGGCACAGTGGTTTACCAGATTAAATGATATCCAGAAAATGGAGACCCTCAAGCCGGCCCTTGGGAACAGGACCTCTGAAATAAATCAGAAATGGTTTTACTGAAATGAATTTATTACTCTTCCAAATACAGTCAATGGCTATGAGTCTATGTTTACTGCTTGCTTGGACGATAGTCCTCTTACATTTTTATACCTCTTATGAGTTGTGACGGGGAACCGTATGGGACAGTAACTTCAACCATAATCTTCGCTGATTATAGATAATGCATATTGATGGATCCCTTCTTATTAGAGCTGCACAATTAATCGTAATAAAATCGCGATCTTGATTCATCCCTCCTGCGATCTCCATTGGGCATTACTGCGATTTTCAGTGCAGTTAATGGAGCCCGACTTGTGGGGTGACTCAGCGTGACTTGACTGTAATAAAAGTCAATACAAGTCGCCTGAAGTTTCCCCAGGAATGTTTTTCTAAGTCGGAGCGACTTGAGTCTCTGGGCAGAGAGCCAAGTTCTGAGGTCACTGCTGATAAAAGAAGCTAGAAGATATACAATGCAATTACTTCAAAGGTTTGAACTCCCTATAGAAGAGTTTAGTTTAACCATTTAAAGACTAAATCTTTTCTGACATTTGCTGCTTACAAATAAAAGTCCAGTATGTTCTGCTAGAAAATGACTTAGAACCCCCAAACATTATATATATATATTTTTAAGCAGAGACCCTAGAGAATAAGATAGCGGTTGTTGCAATATTTTATGTCACACGGTATTTGTGCAGTGGTCTTTCAAATACAGTTTTTTTTTTAACCACTTACCAACCGGAAGGTTTTGCAGCTTTAGGACCAGAGCACTTTTTGCGATTCTGCGCTGCGTCGCTTTGACTGACAATTGCGCGGTCGTGCGAAGTTGTACCCAAACAAAATTTGCGTCCTTTTTTCCCCACAAATAGAGCTTTCTTTTGGTGGTATTTGATCGCCTCTGCGTCATTTCTTATCGCCGCTATAAACAAAAGAAGAGCAACCATTTTGCAAAAAAACCCAAATTTCTTACTTTTTGCTAAAATTCAAATCCAAAAAAAAAATATAAAAAAACATTTTTTTTCACAGTTTTTGGCCGAATTATATAATTCCTCATATTTGCAATAAAAAAAATTGCAATCGGCGTTTATTGATTGGTTTGCGCAAAAGTGGCCGCGTTTACGGATGGTGAGAATTCATTTCTGGGGTTTTTATTTTATTTTTATTTTTTACTAGTAATAGCGGCGATCTGCGATTTTTAGCGGTAATGCGATATTGGGGCGGACATGTCGGACCATTTTGACACTTTTTTGGGACCAATGACATTTATTCAGC
>BLSH010362850.1:281290-317701 GCA_018402905.1 Glandirana rugosa
CGTTTTTTCTTTTTAGCGTCTCCACAAATTTACGGTGGTTTTCTTTCGAGATAAACAACCCTTTTTTTCCTGTTTATAAGATCGACACATGTCGCAGCGTACTAGCGTGTTAACAGTCAATTTGCTTGCATCACGACGTAGCGTTTTTAACCGGACCAGTACTTCCCCCCATTTGAAAGGTCCCGACTTCTCCAATTTCCTAGACGATTACTGTCGAACGACGGTCTATGGTGTCGTATGAGAGTCTTCACATTACCGTAGTACAGAAGTACCCAACCCCGACAAAACAGTCGTTTTCCCTTGGATCCGTGCGATCGTTCGGGTTCCGTCCGGACCCGGACCCGGACTTTGTCCCGAAGTTCGGACGGACCAGCAGAACCCGAACGTCCAGGTGTTCGCTCAACTCTACTACCCACCTAATAGTAAGTAGGTTCCCTTTTGCTGACAAAACAGCCCCAACCCATGAAGACATGATGCCATTACACTTCTGAGAGTATGCTGTGGTATCTGGCAGCAAGCTGTCATTAGCAGATCCTTTAACCTCTTCAGCCCTGGAAAGTTTACCCCCCTTCATGACCAGGCCAATTTTTGCGATGCAGCACTACGTTCGTTTAACTGACAATTGTGCGATCATGCGACGCTGTACACAGCTAGAATATTTGTCCTTTTTTTCCCAACAAATAGAGCTTTCTTTTGGTGGCATTTAAACACCTCTGCGATTTTTCTTTTTTGCGCTATAAACAAAAAAACAACAAATATCGTGGCTGCAAGATCGCGGATCGTGATCTAGCGCACGCAACCGGGGGTGCGCTTGTGCGCTCACTGTGTCCCGGGGGAGCCAGGGAGCAGGTAGGACGGACTTGATCTCCGCTGGCTACCCGCAATGGCTCCCCCGCAGTGACAGAACGGGGGTCCCTGTATGTAAACACAGATCTCTGTTCTGACAGGGGGAAGGAATGTGATCGTAGGCTCCCTGTATATGGGAGCTGCAATCACTCTCCTCCCCCAGCCAGCCCAGCCCCCATACAGTTAGTAACACACACAGGGAACACAGTTAACCCTTAGAGCGCCCTCTGCAGGTTACCCCCTTCCCCGCTCATGACATTTACACAGTAATCAGTGCATTTTCATAGCACTGATCGCTGTATAAATGCCAGTGGTCCCAAAAAAGTGTCAAAATGGTCCAACATGACCGCCGCAATTTCGCAGTCCGGCTAAAAATTGCAGATCACCGCCATTACTAGTAAAAAATTAAAAAAAAAATGAAAACCCCATAAATGACTTCTCATCGATTGTAAACGCGACAACTTTTGCGCAAACCAGTCAATATACGCCAATTGTGATTTTTTTTTTTTTTTTTAACCAAAAATATGAGGAAGAATATAAATCGGCAAAAAACGATGAAAAAATAATTTTGTTTTTTTATTTATTTTTTTGGATATGTATTATAGCAAAAAGTAAGAAATATTGTTTGTTTTTTTTGCAAAATTTTCGCTCTTTTTTTTGTTTATAGCGGTGATCACAAATGACGCAGAGGCGATCAAATACCCACAAAAGAAAGCTCTATTTGTGGGGGAAAAAAGGACGCAAATTTTGTTTGGGTACAACGTTGCACGACTGCGCAATTGTCAGTTAAAGCGACGCAGTGCCGAATCACAAAAAGTGCTCTGGTCCTAAAGGGGGAAATCCTTCCGGGGCTGAAGTGGTTAAACATACCCAATAAAAAAATTTTCAAAATCAAATTTCTTCATCAATTTAGGACAATTTGTCATCTGCTACATATTTTTGGTAAAAAAAAAATCCCAATAAGCGTATATTGATTGGTTCGTGCAAAAGTTATAGCGTCTACAAACTATGGGATATTTTTTTTTTTTTTACTAGTGGCAGTGATCAGGGACTTATAGCGGGACTGCGGTATTACGGCGGGCAAATTGGACACCTAACTAACACTTTTGACCCTTTTTGGGAACTACTGACACTAACACAATGATCAGTGCTAAAAATATGCACATAGCAAGACTGCGATATTGTGGTGGACAAATTGTACACCTAACTGACACTTTTTGGGGACCAGTTTATGTACTGCCACTGTACTAATGACACTGGCAGGGAAGGGGTTAACATCAGGGGCGATCAAAGGGTTAAATGTATGCCTAAGTTTAGCTTACTAACTGTGGGGGATTTGCTTTGACTGAGGGAAGGCAAAGATCTGTGTTCCTGCGCAGCAGAAACACAGGATCAGTACCTTCCCCTCTGACAGAACGACAATCTGCCTTGTTTACACAGGCAGACTGCTGTTCTGCTTGTATCTCGAACGATCGGTGGGTCCCGGAGGACATCGAGTCCGCCCCACCTGCTGATTGGCTCCCACTGTGCCCAATCACAGTGGGAGCGGGTCGCCGGCGGCCTGTGTGCACACCCCAATCCCAGAAGTGCAGGATCAGGTACCAGTACGTGATTCTGTGAAGAGCGGCCACCCCACCACAGTAAATGTACTTGACATGGTCAGGAACTAGTTAAACCAGTATTAAACCCAAAAGCAAACATTTATTATATTGCAGCTTACCAATCAATTCTTAGATATGATGGCTGCATTGGTTTCCTTTTTAGGTTTTCTTTCGTCTATTTCGTCATCATCTGATGATCCAGCCACCAAGTCTATTGTTTTTCAAGCAGCCTATAATAGGGCTTAGCAGCTGAGTGCAGATCAACAGGTATATATCTGTCTTAGGGTCTGCAACCAGTTGTCTATTGGGCAATTTTTAAAAATTTTTTGCCCACATTTTTGGCTGCAAATTACTGTAAACCCCCAAAGAAGTATGTATGAAAACAAAGACCCTGTAGGATAAAATGGCTGTGGTTGCAATTTTTTAGCAGCCACATTATTTGCCCAGCAATTTATCAGACAAATATTTGCTTGAATAAATAAAATAGATTCGTTTTTGTGCAAACAAGCACATTTTTTTTACCCATTCTCTGGAATGCTCTACCCCAATCGACCTGACTTTCTCCTACTTTGTCCACTTTCAGGCGTTCCCTAAAAACTCATCTTTTCAGAGTAGCCTACCTGGCTCCCACCTAACAACTGTACATTTATTTTCTCCATTAGCACATCCCCCACAGTTATTACCTCTTGTGTCTCTGGACCCTCCCTCTTAGATTGTAAGCTCTATGGAGCAGGGCCCTCTGATTCCTCTTGTATTAAAATGTATTGTAATTGCAGTGGCGTAGCGTGGGTTGTCAGCACCCGGGGCAAGGCAAGTAATTTGCGCCCCCTAACCAGCGGACTTTTAGCACTCCCCGAGTCCCTTTCTACAATAGTCCTGACCAGCCTGATTACATTACTGACCCTACATGATTCCTATACTGACCACTACACTCCACTGACTGCACTGTCCACTACTCTGCACTGTCCACTACACTGACTGCACTGTCCACTCCACTGACTGCACTGTCCACTCAACTGACTGCACTGTCCACTACACTGACTGCACTGTCCACTACAATCCACTGACTGCACTGTCCACTCAACTCCCACTGCACTGTCCACTCCACTGACTGCACTGTCCACTACACTGCACTGTCCACTACAATCTACTGACTGCACTGTCCACTACACTCCACTGACTGCACTGTCCACTACTCTGCACTGTCCACTACACTGACTGCACTGTCCACTCAACTGACTGCACTGTCCACTACACTGACTGCACTGTCCACTACAATCCACTGACTGCACTGTCCACTCAACTCCCACTACACTGTCCACTCCACTGACTGCACTGTCCACTACACTGCACTGTCCACTACAATCTACTGACTGCACTGTCCACTACAATCCACTGACTGCACTGTCCACTCCACTCCCACTGCACTGTCCACTCCACTGACTGCACTGTCCACTACACTGCACTGTCCACTACAATCTACTGACTGCACTGTCCACTACAATCCACTGACTGCACTGTCCACTCCACTCCCACTGCACTGTCCACTCCACTGACTGCACTGTCCACTCCACAGCACTGTCCACTCTACTGACTGCATTGTCCACTACACTGCACTGTCCACTCCACTGACTGCACTGTCCACTCCACTGACTGCACTGTCCACTCCACTGACTGCACTGTCCACTCCACTGACTGCACTGTCCACTACACTGCACTGTCCACTACACAATCCACTACACTGTACGCTGTCCACTCCACTGTCCACTCCACTGCACTGTCCACTACACTACACTCCACTGTCCACTACACTGCACTTTCCACTACACTACACTACACTGTCCACTCCACTCCACTGTCCACTACACTGCCCACTCCACCACACTGCACTGTCCACTCCGCTGTCCACTACACTCCGCTGTCCACTACACTTCGCTGTCCACTACACTGTCCACTACACTCCACTGTCCACTACACTCCACTGTCCACTACACTCTCCACTACACTGCACTGTCCACTACACTGCACTGTCAACTCCACTGTCCACGACACTGCACTGTCCACGACACTGCACTGTCCACGACACTCTCCACTACACTCCGCTGTCCACTACACTGCACTATCCACTACACTACACTGCACTGTCCACTACACTGCACTGCACTGTCCACTACACTGCACTGTCCACTACACTCTCCACTACACTCTCCACTACACTCCGCTGTCCACTACACTGCACTATCCACTACACTACACTGCACTGTCCACTGCACTGCACTGCACACTACACTGCACTGTCCACTATACTGCACTGACTCCACTGCACTCCACTCCACTCCACTGTCCACTACACTAAACTGTCCACAACACTGCACTGTTCACAACACTGCACTGTTCACAACACTGCACTGACCGCTGTCCACTACACTCCGCTGTCCACTACACTGCACTGTCCACTACACTCTCCACTACACTCCGCTGTCCACTACACTGCACTGTCCACTACACTCTCCACTACACTCCGCTGTCCACTACACTGCACTGTCCACTACACTGCACTGTCCACTACACTGCACTGTCCACTATACTGCACTGTCCACTATGCTGCACTGACTCCACTGCACTCCACTCCACTGTCCACTACACTAAACTGTCCACAACGCTGCACTGTTCACAACACTGCACTGTTCACAACACTGCACTGACCACTGCACACTACACTCCACTGTCCACTACACTGCACCGTCCACTACACTGCACTGTCCACTGCACTGTCCACTACACTGCACTGCACTGTCCACTCCACTACACTGCCTGCACTGTCCACTACACTACACTGTCCACTACACTACACTTCACTACACTGTCCACTCCACTGCACTGTCCACTACACTGCACACTACACTACACTTACTACACTCCACTGTCCACTACCTACAGTATTCCTACACTGACCACTACACAGCGTGACTCTCTAGCTGCTCTTCTAGACTTCTACTCTCTCTCTGGCTGGCTGCTCCCTCTCCCCAGGCCGAGTCCATCCCCCAGGGGCCAGCAACATGACTCACGAGGGAGTCTGACTCTTACCTTTATTTGTGCTCCATCGTCCAGATGAGAGGAGGAAGAGGAGAAGACAGCGGCGGCGGCTCACCATTTCCATTTCCTGTGTTCCCGCGCTCTGGCCGCCGTGTTCAGTCTCCGGCGTCCTGTGAGTGAGCGAATGGGATCATGTGTGAAGGCGGGACTCCAGGAGCAACCGTGATCGCGGACAGGCCAGCTCCGCCGCCGCACATGACCCCATTCACCCAATTACAGGGCACCAGAGACTGAACATGGCGGCCAGAGCGCGGGGACACAGGAAATTTAAAAATGAGGAGGAAGCCAGTAGTGACACACACTGGCACGGAATTTCGCTCCCCTAAATGTTGCGCCCGGGGCCACGGCCCCCTTCGCACCCCCACGCTATGCCACTGTGTAATTGTACTGTCTACCCTCAAGTTGTAAAGCGCTGCGCAAACTGTTGGAGCTATATTAATAATAATAAAATGATGGGATTATATTGGGTAAATAGATACTGGACATGTCAAGCATTACAATTCCGCGATCCTGTGCAATTGTGAAAAACTATGGTACCTGAAATTTTCCAAAGGTGACACTTTAAAAGCGTTTACAGGCTATAAGTTTAAAATTAACTGTGAATTATGGCCCTAGAATTATTGCTCTCACTCTGATATTTGCGGTAATACTTCAAATGTGTGTATTCAGGGGTTCACTTCACATGGTCGGGACATTTAACCCCTTGAGAGATAATACCTTTTGAACTATCAAGTGTAGTTCCCTGGATTGACAGTTTGGGGTTTCATTGGTGGCTACAAGCCTTCTTGTGACAGAAGCCTTAGGACATATGCATTTCTAACTATGGCACCTGTACCCACTTTTTTCTCAATCTTCTAGCGCTATTCATTTACTCCCCAGCTACTAATGGCTTCCACGTCCACCTCCAGGGAGAATTTGCCCCTTATGCCTGGGCCCGCCATTGTGTTGGCTGCTGCTCCAGTCTTGGGTGAGCTCATTGGACCACTACCAAATACTCTCTTTCTAATGTTTATCTTTTTAGTATATTAAAGTAATGCTGTGCATGCCCCCTGCTCTTGAAAAACCCTCCATTGCCGAAAAACATGTTGAACGCCCACTGATGTGTTCTTTTCACTACATTTACCATATGGAGTCTGGGCCTCTAGCATCATAAATTTGGAAACCCCAGCAGGATTAGAGGGGAGCTTTGTCATGCAATGCTCTTAATCAAATATTTGTAATAAATGTTGATACTTTCACAAATATGCTTTGGTTTTCTGTCTTTGGGGTACTGAGAAAATCCATGACCCTTTGTGCCGTTTTCAGCGTCTTGTGACCTCACATGTGTGGCATAATTTAGGTTTACATACATGTGCCCTACACTGCATGTTTTAATTTTTTTTTTGTACAACATGTATTATCTTTATTTATTTTATATAGGTGATATTTTTAATACTTTTTACATTTATTTCCTTATTTGATCTTATGTCTATCAAAAGGGGTTTTACAAAGTGATAGCTTTGGGCAGGTGACAGGTCCTCTTTATGGAGACATTGGGGGTCTATTAGACCCCCAATTTCTCCTCTGACATCCAATGCAGCTAATCAAGCACATATCATGCTTGATTAGCTGCATCCTGTAAATGACAGCTGTGAACACAGAAACGTCATAATACATGTAAGTTATGGGTTCCTTTGTCATGAGGGGATTGAGAACAGATGTTCCCCGATCACCTCTTACTTTGAAAGGGCAAATAATTAAAACCTCGCTCCCTCTGTGAATACTAATACAAAAGATTCCAATGTGTCTCACATGTGAACAAATTCATTAAAAAAAAAAATTATAGAAAATTCATAAAAAACATAAACCATATATAAACAATGCAAACTAAGTGCAAAAAGAGTTCAAAAATAGTTCATAAAGGTGAGCTTTGAATAACACCAAAGCAATCAAACGTGACTTAGTGCAATACATTTCATGATGGTGACAACACTTCCACAAATATATGACAGGAACTGACAGGTCCCAAAAAAACACCAGGGTGTCTCCAAACAAATGGCATCTAGTGATCCTCTCCACCAAACATATAAGTGCACAGCGCACTCACCAGAAGGTTATGACCCCCATTACAGGTAGTCAAAGCAAGCATGTGTTGCAATCACTCCACTCTGGATATCAGATAGCCTCAATCGAACTCCGGATGTCTCATACTCATCAAGGGTTAACCCAGATAAAGGACAAGAAGAGAGCTTTCCATAGTGAAGTATTTATTTAAGTCAGATTTATTGGTTAAAACAATTAAAATCACACTTACAATGTCCCTGTCCTCACTAGATGGCATCCTGTAATCCTGTTTAGTATTCACGGAGGGAGCGTGATTTTAATTATTTGCCCTTTCATTCCATTGGTTTAACAGTAATTATACACGTGCAGTCCCCCTAGCCTTGCCATATGGTGGGTTTGGGTTTTTCCCAATAGGGTCTCCATGGTCTTTCACTGCAGACATGTGGGTAATATTGTTTAACTACACTGTCCCCCATATACCTTGTTGGGTTGGACACACACTGTCAGCGGGTTTTGCACCATATCTCATGGCTCTGGTCTGTGTGTGCTGTGCAGCATGGCCGGGACTTTCTCGCCCGGGAGCTGTGATGCGTTCCATGGGTCCTCCCTTTCCCTCTTTCTTTGCCAACGGCTGGGGGTTCAGGTGGACACCCTGCAGCGCATCGGTGCCATGCCCCCTAGTGCCGTTTGCATGACGCTGGCTGTTGTAGACGTCAGCCCATATGAGGGAGCTGTATTGGCGTGCATCTCCAAGTGCATCTTGCTCCAGCCATGGCGTCTCTTCCCCAATTGGCCGCCAGCATGACGTTGGCGGTCCCAGGTGGTTGCAGTGGAGTATTTATACTCCCCTGTTTGAATCATGAGCGCTCCTGCTTTGGGCTATGGCTGATGGATTATTTTGCACTACTATTGCAGCAAGTTTGTTACTCAGTTATTTCAGGTATGTATTTTTTCTCCTCCTCCTTCTTGGAGCTTATCCCTTTTTCTTTGCACCACTTCTTCATGTCCTATCACTCCTCACTCTATCCACATCCTAGCTCTTTCCATTGTATCCAGTTATCCATAACCACTTACCCTATATGACAACACGTCATGTTATATATATATATTATTTTTTTCATAGACCCTTTTGGTGATCTATATGATACCTTTCTTTTTTGTATAGTCTGGTGATGAACACACTTCTGACCATATTTCCATCTGCAGTCACTCAACACCACCTTGCACCGCCTCAGCTCCCGGGTGAGATACCACCCCCGTCCTGTTTCTGGCATTTGTTGTCACAGATCATAGCCACAGACATCCTGTGTTGAAACAGAAAAAAATGGACCGGATGGCCGCACTCCTGTGCAATGACTTAGTCAAAATACAGCATACAGTGTACAGGTGAACCACAATGGACAGCTGACATGTTTCACACCAATGGGTGCTTAATCATAGCTATGTCTACAGGAGTGCGGCCATCCAGTCTGTTTTTTTCTGTTTCAATGCACCTGCTTGCAGGCAGTGCGGCACCCACACTCTGGGGATAGAGGTTGAAGCAGCAGGGTCTTGAGTTACCTGGTACGATGCTTATCTCTTCATTAAACATCCTGTGAGTATGGGTGGATTTGCTGATACTTGACCCTGTTCCCCTACAGTCCATACGTCCTATTTATTTTTCACTTTTATACTATCTAGATATCCTGTACACAATGCTCCTGATGAGTGGCTAAGACCACGAAACGCGTCAAGACAATTATAACCAATCATGCTTTTACAATACAGACATATATTGATTTATGGATTCTCAGGCCTATATGGTACTGTTTTACTAAGACAACATGGCTATGTATTTTTAGCCTGCTACCCACTTTGCTGATTGTGTCCCCCCACATATGTACATATATGAACTTGTGCTTTTATGTTGTATTTATCAGTGATACTGTGTTTTCAAGTATATGACCTATACAATAAAATGATTTATACTTTAACATTGGGTATCACTTCCAGAAAACAATCTTCATTCAAAGTCCCAAACCACTTTCCTTTTTTCATGTTCAATAGGGATGGAGGATTCCCCTGACCGTATGTCAGGGCCCTCATTTAAAGTTCACCAAGCCCTGGGTTGGCTTTTCCTCCTACATTCATCTCTTACTTTACTGTCGCCCCAGGCTCCAAAGAGGGGAGGCACACTTTCAGAGCTCTAAAAATCAATAGCAAGTTCATGGCTGCAGCAGGAGCCATAAGCTTGTTTTAACCCCTTGTTTAGTGTGCCGTTTATAAATGTATGTTGGGAAACAATGAGGTTAAAGGGATTATACAGAGATTGTAATATACACTCACCGACCACTTTATTAGATACACCTGTTCAATTGCTTAGTAACACAAATTGCTGATCAGCCAATCACATGGCAGCAACACAATGCATTAAGGCATCTAGACGTGATGAAGATGACTTGCTGAAGTTCAAACTGAGCATCAGAATGGGGAACAAATGGGAATTTAAGTAACTTTGAATGTGGCATGGTTGTTGGTGCCAGACGTGCTGGTCATTCAAATATTTCAAAAACTCCAGATCTACTAGGATTTTCACTCACAACTATCTCTAGGGTTTACAGAGAATGATAATAAAAAGAGAAAATATCCAGTAAACGTCAGTTGTTGGGACGAAAACGCCCTGTTGATGTCAGAGGAGAATGAGCGACTAGTTTGAGATGATAGAAAGGCAACAGTAACTCAAATAACCACTTGTTACAGCCATGGTATGCAGAATACCATCTCTGAATGCACAATACATCAAACCTGGAAGCAGGTGGGCTACAGCAGCAGAAGACCACACCGGGTGCCACTCCTGTCAGCTAAGAAGAGGAAACTGAGGCTACAATTCACACAGGCTCACCAAAATGGGATAATAGAAAATTGGAAAAACTTTACCTGGTCTGATTTGGCGTAAACAACATGAAAGCATGGATCCATCCTGCCTTGTATCAACGGTTCAGGTTGGTGCTCTAATAGTGTGGGGGGATATTTTCTTGGCATACTTTGGGCCCCTTAGTACCAATTGCGCATCGTTTAAACACCACGGCCTACCTGAGTATTGTTACTGACCATGTCCATCCCTTTATGTCTACAGGGTACCCATATTCTGATGCCTCCTTCCAGCAGGATAATGCTCCAATCATCTCACCACTGGTTTCTTGAACATGACAATGAGGTCACTGTACTCCAATGGCCTCCACAGTCACCACATCTCATCCAATAGAGCATCTTTGGTATGTGGTGGATCAGGTCAATATGGACCAAAACCT
Source organism: Glandirana rugosa (assembly GCA_018402905.1). NCBI lineage: Eukaryota > Metazoa > Chordata > Amphibia > Anura > Ranidae > Glandirana > Glandirana rugosa. The sequence goes on from BLSH010362850.1 coordinate 292,167, forward strand.
ATCAGGAATATTTCCAACTCCTTGTTGAAGCTATGCCACCAATAATTAAGGTAGTGCTGAAGTTCAAAGGGAAAGGGGGTCCAACCCGGCACTAGCAAAATTTACCTAATAAAGTGGCCGGTGAATATATACAGTATCTCACAAAAGTGAGTACACCCCCCCCTTTTTTTAAATATTTTATTATATCTTTTCATGTGACAACACTGAAGAAATGACACTTTGCTACAATGTAAAGTAGTGAGTGTACAGCTTGTAGGTAAAATACTGCATATTTATTATTAATTGAGAATTATTAAAATGGTGTCACTGTCATGCAAAGTCTGAAATGCAATATTATTTTATATGGTAATTTTTATTTGAGTGTAATACAGTACAGCAGCCATTGTATTCATTGGTTTGTGATAATTCTGGAGTACTCCTCGAGGAATGACAAGTCACATTAGCTGAATAAGAAATTTATGAAGATGGAAACCCTGTATGCAGTATACAGCATTCTATATTCACAGCATTCAGAACTGCTATTTCAATAATTGCGGCTGGAGTGGCAGGTGTGTTTAAAGCTGCAATCAAAGTTTTCCCTGTACGAACCCGCTAATTAGCTCACCTTAAGTTTAAACTGATCATACATAAGAAGCTTATTATAGACTGTATAACTTTGTCTAATGTACAATAAGTGTTGAGTCATGTTACCCAAACTATTAACTACTGGTCATCTATAGACATGGTTGGAATCAGTTCTTTGGATCTGCAAGGCAGTGTAGTACCCTGCCAAAAGTTAGGTTTCATTTTTGGCATCACTGTGCTCAGTGGAGAAATTATCTGTTTTTTTTTTTTTTATTTGGTCTGGTCAGGGGTTCCCTAAAGATAGTGGTTGATTGCTTAAGTCTGCTTCTGGATGAAGCTTTCAGAAAATAGAATAGGAGGGTCAACCACTGATATATAAATATTTATTAGACCCCAGCCAATCCCTGGGAAGGGGGTGCCCAGAAAGTGATACATGTTTGAGAAGCCTGCTCAGAGTGTTCTTGGCAGTTGCCCCTTGGATGTAGCCTATGTATGGAGTTGATGTTTGGGCCTCAGCAGGTGCTGAGCTGAGGACCTGGAGAGGATAGGCTTAAACATTTTTTGCTGGAGGGCATCATCTTGGAGTCTGGTCTGGAGAAGGATCTTTGTCTCCCTCACTGAAGAGTGTCACATAGAAAATGGGTGGTAGTAACTGTCTTAGGACATTGTGAGTAGGACATGGTTTTGGATCCCCAGGTATGTATGTGCTAGAGGGAACTGAGTGCCAGAGGTTACTGGATGGACTGGGTCTGCTCTTTCAGAGACTTAGTGTTACTGGCCATTACCTATTTCCTACAGTCAAGGCTTTTTTCAAAAGGATTTTGTCCTCCTGTTAACTTCTGCTATTGTTTTGGAGTAGCATGAATCCTTAAATCCCCTCCTGTTCAAGTTTCTGCAAATAAAATTAGCAAAAGACATCCCCTAGACTGAGCCTGTGTTGTCAGCATGCTTGGAATTGTGTCTGTGATAGCCAGCCCCTGTACTAGCAAGTGAGACCTGGTCATATTCTCAGTGGCCCCTCCTGGATGAGACCTTTGTGGGGCTGCAGGTGTAGACTGAGGATCCAGTGGTGGTGACATATGGACTGCTTCCGACAAGGGCAACAGATGATTGCGATGCCAAGTCTTCAGCAGATCTGTACTTTCTTCTGGTCGGAACTGATACACTGGCAGCCCTGGCAGTTGTTTACAAATCGCATAGGGCTGTGACCTCCAGCGATCAGCCAGCTTGTGCTTCCCAGGGACACCCAGATTCCTCAACAGTACCCTGTCAGCTGGCTGTAAGTCTTGCAGTCTCACCCTCAGATCAAAGTTCTTATTTCTCTGTCCTCTGGCGCAGCTTGGGCCTTCTCATGGGCAGTCTTTAAACTTCTCCTCAGACGGTCCACATATCCTCTGTGAGAGGTTGCTGAGGTACAGTCCAATGAGGTGCCAAAGGCCAGGTCGATGGACAACCGAGCCTCCCGTCCGAACATCAACAGATAAGGAGTGTAGCCTGTGGCATTATTTGATGTGCTGTTGTATGCATGCACAATGACCACTATGTGTTTATTCCAGTGTTGCTTCTGTTCTGAGGTAAGAGTACCAAGCATATCCAGGAGAGTCCAATTGGATCTCTCTGGCTGTGGATCCCCTTGGGGATGATATGGAGTGGTTCGCGGTTTCTTTATGCCAAGAAGATCTAATAGTCTTTTGATGAGGTGTCCCTCAAAGTCTCTCCCTTGGTCAGAGTGGATGCATTGGGGTAGGCCATAGTGCCCAAAAAACTTTTCCACTATGGTTTTAGCTACGGTGGATGCTTGCTGATCCTTTGTAGAAAAGGCCTGGGCATACCTAGTGAAATGATCTGTCACTACTAGAATGTTTCCCTGTCCACTGAAGTCAGGCTCCAGGCACAGAAAATCAATGCACACCAACTCCATGGGTCCTTGGCTTTGAAGGTGGCCCATGGGGGCAGCTCTCTGAGGTAGAGTCTTCCTCTGAATGCATCGGATGCATGAGCGGCAGTAGCTCTCAACCTCGGCCCGCATACAGGGCAGTAGAACCGGTCTCTTACCAGGTTAAAAGTTCTGTCAGACCCTAGATGGCCATGATTATCATGCAGAGCAGTCAACACAGTCTCTCTGTGTTTTTCAGGTAGAAGTAATTGCCATCTATCTTCAGAATCACCGGAGGGGCCCCTTCGATAGACCACTCCATTGTGCAATTGCAAACGATCCCACTCCCTATGAAGCAAGCAAGCTTCCTTTGGGGTGTCAGTAAGGAGCAGATCAGGACACTGCCTCTCTACAGCTTTCAACACCAAACTACAAAGAGGGTCTTTCATCTGCTCCTTACTCAAATTTTTCTTGTAGAGCTTTGGCAGGCCCTCCTCTCCGACCTAGGTGAGGTTGCAGTAACTCCTGGGGACTCCAGCAGTTGTGACACCAATTTCCTCTGCTCTCGATCCACCTCCAGCTCGGTACTCGGTTCACTGACAAAGGGCTCGCACACCCTCAGGTGGCAGCTGGGTCCACTCTTCCGAAGAGTCTCTATAATCATGTGGCCTTCTTGACAAGGCGTCAGCATCCCTGTTTCCGATCCCCGGGCGATACTTCAGGCTGAAAGTAAATTCGGACAGAGCAACCAACCACCTGTGACCGGTGGCATCCAGCTTTGCGGTAGTAAGGATGTAGGTGAGAGGATTATTATCTGTCTTGACCACGAAGTATCCTCCCCTTAAAAGTAATCCCTCAGCTTATCCACCACTGCCCACTTGAGAGCAAGAAATTTGAGTTTGTGGGTAGGGGAGTTCTTCTTAGCAGGTGCTAAACTCCGACTCACATAGGCAACTGGCCGTAAGTGCTCATCATGTTCCTGATAGAGTACTCCTCCTAGGCCCTCCTGACTGGCATTGACGTGAATCTCGTATGGCTTGGTTGGATCTGTGTAAGCCAAGACTGGAGCAGTCGTCAGGCTCCACTTCAGCTGTCAAAACACCTCTTCACACTGATCAGTCCACTGTCCCTGAATGGACTCTTTAGGTCTCCTGGGTCCTCCGACTGATCTGAAAGGCTTTACTGGATCTAGGTCATTCTCATCTTCCTCGTTCCTCAACAGCTCATTGAGTGGGTGAGCTATTTTAGCGAATCCCTCAACGAACCTTCTGTAGTAGGAGCAGAAACCCAGAAATGACCTAAGCTCTGTCACATTAGTAGGCCTCGGCCAAGAGGTAACAGCTTCTCCAAGCGTTCTTCGTGCTCCTCCAAGGTCTTGCCAAAGACAATGATGTCATCTAGATACACCAACACCTCAATGAGATTAATGTCGCCCACAGTCTTCTCCATTAGCCTTTGGAAGGTCACCGGGGCACCAGACAGGACCTCAGGCATGCGGTCAAATTCGAAGAACCCTACCGGGGTAATGAAAGCGGTCTTCTCCCTATCTTCTGGATGCATTAGGATTTGGTAATACCCACTCTTCAGGTCCAGCACGCTGAACCACTTTGCCCCTGACAGACTCTGCAAGGCATCCTCTATCCGTGGGGTGGTGTACTGGAACGGTCCTGCAGTTCAGTGTTCTGTAGTCAATGCACAACCTCAGTGACCCATTCTTCTTCTATTCTAACAGTGCATAAGTGCGAGAAACCACGCAGTCTGGCCTGACATCAATCACCCATGCTTTCTTATCTGGGGCCACTGACTTCACTGCCTGACTGATTTGCTCTTCAGTCCAGGCCTCCCCAGGGAAATTGATTACCACACTCGTCTCCGAGCGGGCGCCTTCTTCACCACACCAATGGAATGCATCAGGATCCATCTTGATGCATGTAGGGATGGTGACTAAGGAAGTTGACTGCAGAGTAGCGAAAATATCCCGGATGGACGAGCCCCCACGTGTAGCGGTACCCCTGAAGGAGCTGCTAATTTGATTTATATTTGTCCCGGACCTCTGCCTCTCAGCTCCAGATAACTGTCCCAACCCCTCTGGCACACCTAGCAATAGTGTAATTGCAATGCACAGTAAGGCAGACACAATTGGAGTAAACAGAAGGTTTGTTTAATGGGAGACTTTCCACATTCAAACAAACCACACACTGAGATTCAAATGACAGAAAAATAGTAAACTGTGACTTACAATGGTATAAACAAGGACTCAAATATGCACTTCAAATTAATTCAGGCAGTCAGTATCATGAAAATGTGAACCTATAGGCCACCAATACAAATGATCACTGTACCAGTTGTAATGAGAGCAGGGGAGGGCTGGCAGCCTTAGGCCTGGGGGGCAAGTCCAGTCAAGTGGCCCATTGAACCACCGAATCAGCTCACCATCCATGCCCACCTGGTTTTATAACGGATATTGAGGTTATGAAGTAAGACAAATATGATACAATGTGGTAACATAATTTAATGTTAATAGCAACAAAGGAGCTTTAACAAAAATAATGCATCAATTCAGCCTCACCACCCACCAATGCAGCCTCACCAGCGCCCCCCTTTGCCTGGCCCCTACTTCCTTCCTCCACAAGAAGAAAAAAGTGTGAGCGGCAGCGGGCGTCAGCCTTTTTGAATGTAAGTTAGGGTGGCCTGAGGGGCAATTGCCACCCTGCCCCCCGGCCCAGCCCTCCCCTGAATGAGAGTTCCCCTTAAATGGTAGTCACTGGGATCACTAAACTACTGATACTAAAAGAGTGATAGTGAGCATCCTCACAATTGAGATGTCCAAGATCTCTGGCTAGCCTGGCATTGGTGCACTTGATGTCCTGGTAGCAAAGTGAACTGTAGTGGCTGAACAGCAGAGCAAAAGAGCAATGACACCTGTACACAGGATTTAATATCACTCAGTCTGTGCAGTGTCCCTGTCTCCTGCATATGGGCACAGATACCCTTGGAATCAATATATTATCTGTTAATGAGGGACCTGTGAACAGGTTAGTATAATCTTCTGATTGAGCTGAGCCTGTCTCTATGAAAAATGTATGAAATACAACTGAATATACTCAGACACAGGTGTATTGTTTGCTCACCACCACACCAATCGATCGTTACAGAGATCAGTCTGGCTATTCAAGGTGTGCTGAAGGCATTGTAAACGATGATGTCCTCTTGCCCTTTTTGCTCTGAGGGAAGACAGCTTCCACTGTTCAGCTGCAGTCTTCTCCAGAACTACCAATGCTCACTCTATGGATGTCGCTGGCTCTGGAACAGACTTGAACGCTGGTTTGCTGGTCCCACTGGTCCCCCTTTAGAATACTGTATCACCGCAGCTGGCTGGGACACCACGGTTATTTAGCTGGCTGGATCACTGTTGGTAGGCCTTAGGCTGCAGCCCACCTGGGAGGGACACACAGGATCCTTGCTGGTCGACTACGCTTTTCCAAGAGGCTGAAGCAGGCCACAGCCTCTGCTTAAATAGTCCCCAAGATGCACCATTTTTACCCAGAAGTCCTTTTCCACCGCACAGTCTTGTGGGGAATGCAGTTCTTCCTGAAGACAGTCCAAGGGAAACTTCCTTGAAGTGAACTACGAATCCCAAGATGCACTGCTTCTGCTGGAATACTGTGACTGTAAAACGTGGCAATGCCATCTTCCTTTCTTTGGCCACTAGAGGGAGTCTGCTCCACATGACAACACTGCACTCTGTCTCTGAAATGCAGACATAAATATACATATGCTCCCTGCTAAAAGAGTCTGCATACTTTCAGTGGCCCCTTGGCAAAACCTCAGAAATAGCGGGCAGCAAAGCAGGCCCCGCTACAAACCTATAACAGTAAAATCACTCTGTATTTTCAGTAAAGCATGCTTGTTATACTCACTGTGGAACCTAAGGGGTTAATCATCCACAGTGTCTAAAAAGGCTGTTTGATCCTGTCTTCTCTGATCCTACCCTTCTTCCACTGTTCTCAAATCATTTCCTGATAAGTCAGAGCTTTTGGAGTCACGCTGCACATGCTCGGTTTGGTGTGTATTGATATCGTTTTTTTTTCGGAGGGTGCATGTGATCAGCACAGGGCCAATCAGCACTGTCCAGATAGAGGGTCAGGGGTCCTGCAGCCTCATAAAGCAGTCAGAGTAGAATGAAAACTCCTCCTACAAGCTTTAACCAGACACTGATAGAAGTCACAAGACTGCTATATACTGCTGATGAGAAAAGGTATTTAGTAGTTTATATTTACTAAAATAATTGCATTTCCATGTGCTGTGTACTGTGGGAGACCAGATAGAGTAAGTGCAGGGTCTTGGGTTTAGTAACACTGTAATCCTATTTTATTATTCAAAGCAAACTTGCCCATCCATCCATGTCTCTAGGCTTTAAAAAACATCCCCTAAAATGTCTGTCTGTAGCCATCTTGAGTATGGGAAGACAATTTATGTAGCAAACAAGTGGCCACTGCCCCCACCTACAACTGGTCTTTGCAGCAAGGAGCACTGGAAGAGTGATGTATGTCAAACGAATACAAAGAAATTTCCAAGCTCAAACTTACCAAGCAGCTAGCGACCAGCCGGAATGACCTCTCTAACAATATGTATTAGGAACAGGGGTTTAGTCTGCACACTTTTGCAAATACAGGCGTAAGCTGCAGGCCCCATCAAGGCACCCTGAATCGCCACAATGGGAGCAAATGCTACATGCACTAATGCTATGTGCTAGATGGTCAGTGTGCCCCTGTACCTTTAAGAAGGGATGGGCTACTTCCAGGCTCACCTGCCCTCTGCCTATCCATTAAAATGCATGTGCTCCCATTGTGGAGACTCAGAAGTTAGAGTTAGGAATTACAGAAAACATGATTTATGTAGCATTTACTTCCTGGAATCCATTTGCCCTTATCTCAGGCAAAATGTGCTTAACTGAGAACTCTCCTCCTCCCCTTCATAAGACTCCTGGGATGTATGACATAAAAAGTTTTAAACAAGTAAATATGATATACCTTTCTATCTACTAATGCTAGCAGCATAAGGATTAAAAATAGTCAATGTTGATTGAGAGAGTGAGGTTCTACTTTAGGACTAGGTTCACGTGTGTGGGTGGTGTGACTCACATTTGCACAGGCACAGAAGCTCATTCATTGGAATAGGCTGCTTCTCCTGCATTTCCCGCAGGGGAAAAGCACCTGGCCCTTCTTTTAAAATGTGGCCACATTGAACTGCATGGTGTTTTGACATTATATGGTTTCATGCAACCAAAAACATGCCATGTTTTCTGAGAATTAAGATTTAATGTTGCCACTATGCATCTGCTAAAGAGCAGCATGTTTAGGCTGTGGGGATGCGTGTGATCTATATGCATTCTTGCACCTGCTACAGTATGAGACCAGTTACCCTAGGTTCACACTTTAGTGTGAAATACTGTTTTACATTTTTTTTCACTATTGCTCAAGGTGGGCTTCCTGATGGTGACAATGGTGGAACATATCTGTATAATGTGCATTAACAGTGCTGCCACCAATGGAAGTTTGTGTTTTTGCACAACATAGTTTGTGGGTGTGTTCATTTCAGTTCCTTTCTCATATACTGTATGTAGTTTGAAGAGATTGGATGGCTCACTGGTTGACTTAATAGCACCCCACAGTGTACTGCTATGTAGTTGGGCAGCACTTTTGCATGTATTAACCTTCTGGGGCCTGTTAGTGGGTGGTGATAAAATAGCCCACTGGAATCCTCTAAACATGGTGCCTTTGGGGTTCCACTCCTGGGATGGCCTTCCACTTGCACTTCACCTTCCTAGAAAGCCCTAAATGAAACCCAGCCTTAATAACATAATACAAGCAGAGATATTAAGAAATCCTTATGTAGCACCCTGTGGTGTGTGCTACTAGTGTGAGAGTAGGAAAACTTAATCCTGACTCATGATGAATTCTGTGAGTCTGTAATTGGGTCAGGGTTATTAGAGTTCAGGACAGAAGGAGACTGACAGCTCTCCGATGCCTCCCCCTGATTCTAGAATGTTGGAGAATGTTCTGGAAACTAGTGGGGTGGGGGCTAGGAGTGGCTTTTCTGCCTATTTTGGGGCCCTTAGCCAATCCCTAGGAGGTGGGCCTGGCAGGGGACTAAATGAGCCCTTAAATAGACATGAGTCATTCTGGGCATGGAGTAAGGGGGAAGATGGAGATGCAGTGCTGAAGAGGCTATTGGTAGCCCTTGAGGCAAATCCCCTGGTCTGGGGGTGCTCTGTCTCAGGCTGGGGCTCAGGTGCTGGCCTGGAAGAAACTTACCACAGGACAAGTTGGAAGGAGGTTTTCCTGAGAGGCAGCAGGAGCAAAGAAAAGACAGAGTAAGTGAGTACATCACTACGGTGCAGGGGCTGACAAATTGGAGAGACTACCAGATTTAGTCTCTCTTGAAGACAGCAGTGTGCTTAAAGAAGAAGTAAACTCTTCATCTTTAATTGTACCTACGGGTAAACCTATAATAAGGCTTACCTGTACATACTGTAAATATTTCCTAAACTTGCATCGCTTAGGAGATATTTACGATATACACTTGCGCCGACATCATTGGCGCATGCGCACTGAAGAAACGGCCTGCCATTTTTTCAGGACCCATGCCGTGACCAGTGGCTCCCGCGTGCATGTGCGGGAGAGACGTCATTGCGGCTCCGGCCATTCATAGCGCCGGAACTCGCAAACCTGGAAGAAAGATGTCGGCCGTGTCTGCAGTGCGCAGATGGCACTGCAGGACTTCATTCTAAGGTAATTATTTCATAATGAGCTAGTATGCAATGTATACTAGCTCATTATGCCTTTGTCTTGCAGGTTTTGTTTTTTTTTGGGGGGGGTTTCAGAGGTGTGCAACCTCTTTAAGTCTATATCAAACGTTGCCCTGGGAGATCCCCAGTGAGTGAGTTGGGTAGATTGGTGAAGAGGGTCAGTCAAGTAGACCGGTGAAGAAGCAGCCAGGTGGGCTGGTAAAGAGGTTGGCTAGCATTTCCTGCAGAAGTAGAGCTGGGAGCAGTATTTACAAGGGAGTTGGAGGTGCTCCAAGATGCAGTTCACAACACATGCTACTTATCTAAAGGGACTGAGAGTTCCTAGCCTGTAAGAGACTGTAAGCCACTAAAAGAGTGAACCAAGTGGAGCTGTACAGAGGATCAAGTCAAGTTGTGCAGGAGGATAAAGAGGAGCTGTACTGTATATAGGGAGAAAGTTGTCCCTGGTTTCTTTTGCGTTACTGACAAATTGGGCATCCCATAACTCCTATCCTCCTCAATATCCCTCAATAAAACAACAAAAAAAAAACAAAGCTCAGGAACCTTTTTCTGTGTCTGGATGCAAGTTAAAGATGGTATGTGCCTGGCTGTGCAGTAGAGGGAAACCCTATTACTTGCAGCCCCTATGGGGGTAGTTCTACACTTAAAGTGAGGGACTAGATACCAGCCATTCATGGCTCATGTCATAGTCTTACCTTCCAGATAGGAAGAAGACACAGCCTTCCCCGCAGAGGGAAAACATGAATTACACTGCAGTCAGAGGTATAACTAGAACCTTCAGGGCCCCGGTGCAAGAAATTATGAAGGGCCCCCCTGACCCCTGGCCAGGGCCCTTCCCTCTTCCCGCCGATCCTGGGGCCCTTTACTCCCATCGCGGGTCCCTTTATTACGGACCCTTTCACAAGTTCTGCAGTATATATTAATATTTTTTCACCATTTCATTTTATTTTTTTACAATTTTATTTTTATTATATTTTACAATTTTTTTCAGAAGCCCTGTTGGAGGGATTTGATGATATAGCAGGGGTCTAAACAATCTTCAGCCCTCAATCTCCACCTGTGTAGCCCCAGCTGTACAGAATGAATGGACAGGAATAGTTGTGTACCAAGCCCCCCATTCATTCAGAAATGGAAGTATAGTAAAAACAGTTTACTATGCTTCAGTTATGAATGAACCAATTGATACCAATCACGGACTCTCTCCATTCAGAAAAGGAAGGAGCCGGTAAATTACAAATTTACTGACCCGTTCCCATCTCTCCATCATGACACATCTTCTACAGCAGCTGACAGGAGAGAGGAGGGGGGAGACAGCAGCTCTGTGGGGGGGACCAGGGAAGCACACAGGGACTCTTGGAATAGCAGAAGACAAGCAAACTGGATAGGAGGGGCCATTAGGAGGAAAATGGAGGATATTGGTTCCTCTAAATGCTGCCCCACCATCCCACCTATCCAGGTGTATAAGGGAGGCACACGGGCCCCCTGGAGCATGGGGCCCAGTTGCAATTGCAACCCCTGCAACTCCTATTGTTACACCCCTGACTACAGTCTACATCTCTCCAGGCTGCAGACAGATCCTTACATGACTGTACAAACCTCCTGCAATATCCCACTGACCATTTTATACCTCTCCTTCACCATAAGTTACTGGTAGTAACATTGTGCATCATTGGTGTGGGATGAATTAACAAAGGGCTGCTGTAACCAAGGGTACCAAGGGTGTCCCCCACTAACATACAGTGACACCTGTGAAACTCTGGGGAGCTGTCTGTCTAAACTCTTGGCCTATACCAAAGGAGGAATAGTTGTAGGCAACTCCCTGTAGACTATGAGATCCACCTAGCGGCCAATTGGGAGACTATATGGCTGCCTTAGATTACAGTAGTAGTGATTCTAAGAGAAGGTGTGCAAGATAAAGGTGTGCAAGATACAAATCTAGCATTCTGTGTTACAGAGTGACAACACAGGAAAACAGTTGGGAGACAGAAACAGAGTATTGTCACTCTTAAACAGGAAGTACCGGATCAAGGACTTTAATGGCAGGATTACCAAGTAATCTTTTCTTATTGTTTAGATGTAAAAAAATATTGAAACTTACATTAAAAAAATATATAGAATGATAAATGTTATGTGAGGTTTGAGTCATTGGTTTGGATCTACTTTGAACAAGAGGGTGCTTGTTATATTATTAATGTTTAAAGTCTGATCATGTCTCTACAGAGGTTATGAGTTGGAAACAAATAAATGACCAGTTGCTATGGCAAATGCAACTTTTCCTTCACACTGTTTCTGAAAATAAATAACAGAATTATTTACAGGTTGGATTTATGGAATTAAAGTGAAACGATGCGCAAAATAAAAAATCACATACTGTACGTGTCATGTTTTGATGTGTTGAAGGGGGTTTTTCTTAACTCCCTAAATTGTCAATGTGAACAGCTTTGAGCCTTTTGTTATGTTCAGCAAATGAAGACATAGCCACCTGATAAAGCAGATATAGTTCTTTTGTTGTTGTGATATCTAGTTCACAAATTGAGGCTTTGAAGGTGGATTTCCAGCCTCTGTAGCTTTCGGGTTTGTCATCAAATATAGCAGGACTTGCCTTGGTGAGCTCTCTGAGAAGTATGAATTCAGCAAACTGTGAAATGTCTGAGATTTCAGACAAAGTCACAGGACCTCTGACAAAGCGCGTAGGGGCGGAGCTTATGACGTCATCACGTAAAGTGGAGACATTAGTTATTACGCTTTGGTGCACCATATGATAGTGCACTGTCCCAAGTGAGCGTATATCTATTAATTTTAAATAAAGAGCACTTTTATTAAGCAGTAAGCATGATGATAGTTTTATATCCTCAAGCTACACATTTGAATCTTCTACTGGGAGGAGGGGGATAGTCCCAGCTGGATTGAGGATTTTGCAGAGAACAGACACTGTGATAACGCCCGTGGTAAGTTATAAACATCTTAAAGGGGAAGGCACACATAGACCTATTTTTCCATATAGGTCCATTTCTGCAAGTGAGAGTATACGGTGAAAGGTGGTAGAATGCATGGAAGTCTGGATTATTGGATTTCTTCACTGATACTTTGAGTGGTGGAATAAGTAATTTGGACTTTATTCTTTATGCTTTTTTATATTCTATGTTATTTTGTGCACTAGGAATAATTTATATGGGATATGTATTTATGCAAGCAGAATGTTTAGGGAAACAGCTTGGATCATGAACCATTACCCATGAAACCCATGTTCTGGCTCCTGCACTCTGCAGTCTGGAAGCTGCCAGCGTTTGCATGTGTATGCATGCCATATGCAGATGAGGTGTTATATATAATTGTCAACATGCTGGTCATTTTTTGTTTATTTTATTATCTCTTTTTTTAAGAATTATTTGGATTGTGTTTTGATGACTTATCCTACCAATAGTGGTGACGCTACTACTCATTAAAGTGGTATTAAAGCTTAGTAATTTATTTTTTTTTTTTTTTTATATAAACATGTCATACTTACATTCTCTGTGCAGTGGTTTGGCACAGAGCAGCTCAATCCTCTTCTTTTCAGGTCCCCCGCCGGTGCTCCTGGCTCCTCCCCCTCGGGCAGTGCCCCCAGAGAAAGCCACTTGCCCTGAGGGCACCGCTGCATGCTTGCTCCCGAGCCACTGCTCTTTGCGTTCATAAGACACATAGAGCCGCAGCTTGGCCTCAACCCCCCGCTCTCTCCTTATTGGCCCACTGGCTGTGATTGACAGCAATAACAGTCAATGGGTTCCCGCTGCTGTCTCAGCCAATGAGAAGGGAGAGTCCTTGGACAGCCGAGGCTATCGTGAACATCGCTGGATCAGAGGGAGCTCAGATAAGGATTAGGGGGCTTGAGGGACCCGCTGTACACAGAAGGTTTTAGAACCACTTTAAACTCATTATTGTCAAAATGGCCATTCATTCAGTACTTATGTATGCGACAACTAATAGCAAAGCTGACAGCTATCTGCTAAACTAAATATTATAGCAGAACACCAGGCTAGTGATCAACTGAGGGCAGTGGTCACGTCTGCAGAATCAATAAACCATACCTCCCAACTTTCTGAGACGGGAACGAGGGACACCTATTAGAAAAATTATGTAGGCATAGGACACACCCCCTGTCACGCCCCTTAAAGGAAAATTATACAAAAGCCCACAAGTGCTTTTTTTTACCACTACTATTCCTTTATATTGGCTTTTTAAATGTACAAATGTAGCAATTTAGAAAGGCTTAGCATTGTAAAATACTTTTTGATAAATAGTGCATTTTATATATAGGTATATGCATCAGACCAAAATGAGGGACAAACGAAGAGCAATGAGGGACAGAGGGGCATTGTTCCAAATCAGGGACAGTCCCTCCAAATCAGGGACAGTTGGGAGCTATGAATAAACCAAAGGGTCATCTTTAATGTTTTAAGGGACCATATAGCAATCAAGACAAGTCCTGACTAACTTTTTAAGGGTCCTTTCCAGAGAAGTTCACAAAGTGGGTCATGCCAAGATAAAGTATCAGGAAGCACCACTGGTAGGTTTGCTTAAGCCACTAGATGTCTAAGAAGAAGCAGGTCATCACCAGAATCATTAATGGAGTGCATGGAATTTGGCTGACTGTAACGTCCAAGCTGTAGAGTCCACCACAGTGATGACAGCTGTAACTGGGAGGAAGATCTTTGAGGAGGATTTCAAGATCTTTAAATAACAGACAGCATGAGAAATAAGAGCAGTGAACAAGGCAGCTTGTAGACAGGCAGACATAAAAGTCATCAATGTACCAGACAGCAGGTAGAGGTTGGCAATGGTAATATTAGAGCACAACGTCTCAAAACAAAATTGTAAGGCAGGATTCAGCAACAAACTGAGCACCAAAGACAAATAAGGCCCAGTAACAGTTTATAATCTAAATGGATAACAGGACACTGACTGACACTAACAGGTACACAAACATAAGAGCTGAATCTATGGCAGCAAGAGCCCATGAAGAACACTTGACTTATAAAGAGTGTAGCTAAACATCTGGAGTCTCTTGTGTGCGTTTGCAGATAAATTAATGTGCATATTCATTCTCATGAGTATAAGCATGCATATCCATCTATATATGGAATGCATAGATATGCAAATACTGTCAGCTTCCAAAGTTGGTGCAGGAGCCGACACATAGGTTTTGTGGGTATTGGTTCAGGATCCAAGCTGTTTCTCTAAACATTCTGCTTGCTGGGCAGCCACATAGCTCTTTCATGGATCAAAGGAGATGATGGGAATGCCCATTAATGTCACCAGAAATACACACATGGCAACAAAACTTTGCAAATTTGGTACAAAAGACTCCAGTCAAGCAATACAATTTACCACAAACTGTGACTTGCACACATCTGCTCACTCATCCTTAGTAATGATGACACAGAAGAGATAATCATATAAACCTTTCATTGCTGGGTCCTTTGCGATTGCTTCCTGTTTAAGGTTTAACCAGTTCACATGCTGTATACGTATTAATAACCTTTAAATTATTTAGATGATGCTGAAAGAAAGTTCACTCATTCATTGGGGGACCCGTTAATGATCTGTATCCATGAAGATTACATCTTATTAAGAATGCATGAGGTCTGGTGATGAAAATCTCAGAAGTTTTGTCCCTTGGATTTAATGGACGGGGTTCATTTTATATTCTGTGTCACCAACAGAGCATTTCATGACCGTGTCAGGGAGCTAAATGCAAAGAGATATCCTGTATCGTTACTTTGATGTCACAAAACCAAAGACATCTTTCTCTAGGATGCTTCTCGAGCCCTTTGTATTAAGCATGCACTTTAATTTTATAAAACTATCACATACACCTCATATCTCAAATGATAGTCAAAGAAACATTGAGTCAAAGATGAATTATTTGAAATTTATCTGATGTGTCCAAGGTTTCCTACCTATCACTAAGCTAAAAAGTGTTCCCAACAGAAAACTACCCCTTAACTCTTTTCTTAATCAGTTAGCACCTAACCCAAGCCACTTTGGGCTCAATTCATTAAAGGATATTGCATGCAATATTTGGGTTATATATCTAAATATCGCAAGCGAAGCGATGTGGAAAATGTCAATTTAGTAAAGGTTTATACGGTATTTACCACAAAAATAAGAACCGCCTGGTAAATACTGCATGGATCTGTCTAAAAGTCAATTCACAAAAAATAAAAAAATAAAGAAAACAACATTTATTATATAAGTTATAGTCTAGCCACATACTATTTAATGAATATATGAATATATTCAATTACTAGCTCATTGCTAAAGAGACAGCACCTGCCACATAACAACCAGTGACTCATCTGCTGCCAGTGGTGACCCCCCCCCCCCATCCAAATCAGGCCTTTTGGGTCTTGTATGAATTTTGGGGGTTACCTTATGCCAAAAAAATGTAAAAAATGGCTTGAGGTCCTCCCTGAAATCCATACCAGACTCTTATCTGAGCATGCAGACCAGCAGGCCAGGAAAGGTGGGGGGGGGGCATGCTGAACAATACCAGTCCACATGCCATCAACAAAGTGGGGGGTAATTTGATGAGAACAAGGGCCTCTTCCCCATAAACCTGGTGGAGGCGTGGGGGGAACCACACTGGAATCTAGAAACATCCTTTAACAAGATCCCAGCCCCCCTTTGTGAATGAGTATAGAGTACATAGCACTCCTACTCATTCACCCCAAAAAAGAAATAAACACACTAAAACTTTTAACTACACCATTATTAAAAAAAAAAATGTTTTAAAATGTCCCCCAATGTACATGCATCGTCAGTTACAATGAAAGCTGCCTGCCGACATTACCGCTCTATTGCCCAGATCCCACCAACTGACATGCTGCTTCCCCCCACCACTGAAAGAAACTAAGGGGTGGGGTCATCCAGTGACATCAATGCCATACATGGACATGTTGAGGGCATGTGGCCTGGTGTGGTACAGGAGAGGGGGAGTCATATGCCAGCCCCCCCCTTTCTGCCAGCTACATGATCATAAAAGGGTCTGGTATGGATTTTGGTGGGGGACCTCAAGTCATTTTTTTTATTTTTGATGTGAGATTCTCAGTGGCGTCACTATGGGGGTGCGGTCTGCACCCGGGTGACACCATTCCGAGGGCGGCGAGGTGGAGGCAGAGCTTTTGTTCACCCAGAATGCATCCAGTGCTGTGTGTGTTCTACTCTCAGGCTCTCACTGCTGTCACTTCTAAATACAGAAGCCTACCCAGGTTCTGCATTTAGAAGTGACAACTTAACTATCTGGGCAGCAAAGCTCATGGCTGCACTAAATCATCCCCTGTTGTGATGTGTGGGGGCAGAGCTGCCGAAATGAGGGGACCCCCAGCCCTCCTGTACTGGGCACAGCCCTGCAGGAGGAGCTGAGGCAGAGAGGGGACTCCCAAATTATAGGTACCGATACCGAGAGTGCACGTCGGGGAATGCAGAAAACAAACTTTTTATCCACTTCTAGGAGTATTGCAGTCACATGTCCAGACTATTACATTAAAGTCCCATTCTGTTCTATATCATTCCGCCGTTCTGTAATTGTCTGAACATGCGGCTGCAGAACACCCCTGAAAGTGGATAAATAGATCTTTTTGCCTCTCGGCCTGACTGCCCAACTCAGTGCCCAGGAGGAAGTAATAGGTGCGGAGGTCAGCATAGCTTTTTGATGGTCCCCGAGCTCACAACAAGGACCCCAGATAGAAGAGGCCAGCAGGACCAGGTGCTTGGGGGGGATTGGGGCGTGTGAGAGACTGGGCTTGGGCTATTTGCATTTGGTTGGCCATACTGCATACTGCCCTCCCCCATATCGAAGAGATTGTGGATATCCACTGTGCCCAGAGTGAAATTCTTTTCCCTGCTGTAATTTCTATTAAAGTGGAGCTCCACCCAAAATGGGAAGCTCCGCTTGTCTGCCTCCCCCCCCCGCCCACATTTGGCACCTTTTGGGGGGAGTGGGTACCTTGATTTGATAGGTACCCGCTCCCACTTCCAGCTGAGTTTGCCGCAGCCCCCCTCCTCCTTCCCCCACAGCCGGCCCATTCACAAAGCACAGCACGCATGCGCAGTAGGGAACCAGCTGTGAAGCCACAAGGTTTCATTGCTGGTTTCCCCTAATGGAGATGGCGGCAGCAGACCCGATAGCCAATTGAAAAATCGGTTGGGGTGAAGACAACGCTGGATTCCTGGACAGGTAAATGCCCTGATATTAAAAGTCAGCAGCTACAGTATTTGAAGCTGTTGACTTTTGATTTTTTCTGAAGGAGTCTGGAGCTCTGCTTTAGGCCCCTTTCACATTGCCACGACTTGAAAGTCACGCGATTTTGATGTGATTTCAGGGAATGTCTGTGTAAACTTGAGGTCTAAGGACCTCAACTCGCATCAAAGTCGGACCAAAGTAGTGCAGGGACTACTTTGAAGTTGCACAGATATGAATGGTTATCATTGGGAATCATAGGAAGTCGGTGGGTGCTGACTCCTTAACAACCAAAATCCCTGAGCTGAACTGTCACATTTAGCAGTGGTGTGCATACCAGGTGCAGCTGGAGATGGAAAACATTAAAAACACATTAAATACCGCAATATAAAAAATTGAAAGCATGCAATATTTAACATGCTTTTTTTGGAAACTGACTAACTTTGAAATAAATACAGCATAGAAAATGTGATCTGTAACACTCTTGCAGAATTAAACTCTTAGTGAAATGAGCCTCCTATCCTTAAAAACTAACACAAAGTAAAATAAATCCCCATCAGATCAGGGCGGATCCAGGGGGGGGGGGCGACGGGGCAATTGCCCCACCCCCCAAAAAAAATATTACAGACTCCTGAGTCTCTCACATCAGTATCATGATCACAAGCATGCCAGCAGCGGCGCAGAGAGAGATACCCTGTTGTTGTTGCACCACGGCACCACGACCGCTGGCCTGGTCTCTACTGCACTGGTTGCTAGCGCCTGTGCCAACTGGCGTCTAGCAACCAGTGACATCAGTCACATCTGAGCCCCTGCCAAGGAAGAGGAGAGTAAGGCCCCAGCATTCAGAGCAGAGCCTTCTTCCTCCTCCAGGTCTAATGCAAGCTCCACCCACCTCCTTCCTCCATGATCTTCTCCAGGCTCTAGCATGCGTGAAGACAGGATGAAGGCATGAAGCAGTGGCAGTGTCATGAGATGCTGCCTGCAATCCTGGATACAGCCTATCAATATTGCTCCTTCAAAAGGAGCCCCTCCCCCCACCAGAGCACCAAAATATATGAATGAAACTGAAAGAGAGTACTTTATTATTGATTGTATATAAAATTAATATGTAATATTAATATATTACTAATATAGTTTATATATATATATATATATATATATATATACACACACACACACAGTATCTCACAAAAGTGAGTACACCCCTCACATTTTTGTAAATATTTTATTCTATCTTTTCATGACAACACTGAAGAAATTACACTTTGCTACAATGTAAAGTAGTGAATGTACAGCTTGTAAGCAGCATAATTTGCTGCCCCCTCAAAATAACTCAACACACAGCCATTAATGTCTAATCCTCTGGCCAGAAAAGTGAGTACATCCCTAAGTGAAAATGTCCAAATTGGACCCAATTAACCATTTTCTCTCCCCAGTGTCATGTGACTCGCTAGTGTTACAAGGTCACTGGTATGAATGAGGAGCAGGTGTGTCAAATTTGATGTTATCGCTCTCACTCTCACATACTGGTCACAGGAAGTTCAACATGGCACCTCATGGCAAAGAACTCCCTGATTATCTGAAAAAAATAATTGTTGCTCTATATAAAGATGGCCTAGGCTATAAGAAGATTGCCAAGACCCTGAAACTGAGCTGCAGAACGGTGGCCAAAACCATACAGCAGTTTACCAGGACAGGTTACACTCAGTACAGGCCTCACCATGGTCGACCAAAGAAGTTGAGTGCACATGCGCCATATCCAGAGGCTGTCTTTGGAAAAAAGACGTACGAGTGCTGCCAGCATTGCTGCAGAGGTTGAAGGGGGACCTCAAACACCTCCAAGATGACCACTGCCTTACTAAAGAATCTGAGGGTAAAGGTGATGGTCTAGTCAAGCATGTCTTTAGACCTAAACTCTATTGAGCATCTATGGGGCATCTTCAAACGGAAGGTGGAAGAGCGCAAGGTCTCTAATATCCACCAGCTCCGTGATGTCGTCATGGAGGAGTGGAAGAGGACTCCAGTGGCAACCTGTGAAGCTCTGGTGAACTCCATGCCAAAGAGGGTTAAGGCAGTACTCACTTTTGTTGCCAGTGGTTTAGACATTAATGGGTGTGTGTTGAGTTATTTTGAGGGGGCAGCAAATTTACACTGTTATACAAGCTGTACACTCACTACTTTACATTGTAGCAAAGTGTAATTTCTTCAGTGTTGTCACACATGAAAAGAATAAAATATTTACAAAAATCTGAGTGGTGTACTCAATTTTGTGATCTACTGTATATATATATATAGATAGATAGATAGATAGATAGATAGATAGATAGATAGATAGATAGATAGATAGACAGACAGACAGATAGATAGATAGATAATTAATATTAATATAAAATTAATATAAAAATTAATTGATTAAATGATTGTGTAAAATCACAGAATACAGGTTGTAAGCCATTATTTATGAAAAAAAATGTTGCCTTGTCTTGTTTAATTTTAAAGCAGAGTTCTACCCAAAAGTGGAACTTCCGCTGATCTGCTTCCTCCCCCCTCCGGTGCCACATTTGGCAACTTTTAGGTGTTTTTCACAGGTAGACTTCACCACCTCCAAAAGACGGTGCCACAACGCCATCCCTCGGAAGTTCGGCCGCCCTCCTCCTTCCCCCAATTAGAAAGAGCAGAACACTTCACACATGCTCAATATGGAACCGGATGTGAAGCTTAAAGGCTTTTTTCTGGCAGTGCCCCTCCCGAGACTAGACTCTGGATCCGCCCCTGCATCCGCCCCTCACCCCCTCTTTTTTTCGTTACACATTCCTATTCCTATCACCTCACCTTTCTTCCCTTAATGTCACAGCAACTGTTGACAGTACCTATTGATCATTCCCCCACCAGTCATTAGATTACCCCCACCAGTTTAAAAGGGTTAAATAAAAGTTGACATAAGAAAGCAAAGCACTGCTCCTCAACCGAGATGGCCACTGCCACAAGGAGACACAGTACGTAACAACAAGGCATGATAAGTCAATTCTGGGGAAAAGATCAACTGGCCAAATTTCTATTAATCTATGGCTGGCTTTAGTCTTAACCTCCTCATCAAATCTTCATTAATTAACCAGCTCTTAAAACCTAACCATGATCCCAAAAGCTTAATAAAAATGAAATCACTAAAGCCCTGATCCTAATATAAAGTGTATGTCTAGGCAAAATTTTTCTTTCTTTTTTTTTTGGATGGTGAAGAGAATGGTTAATACCCTATCATGTTTTATTCCTGTTCTTGTCCTATAGATACCAACTGTACCAGCACAGCCCTGCAGCTACGTGCTCTATTCTAATGATATGCATCATATCCCAGACTGCATCTTGAGATCACAGCATCACCCTTATTTGAGGTACTGAGCATGTGCAGTAACTCAAAAAAGGGCTTTACAGAGGGCATCTCAACTGTAATTAGGTATCAGGGCCTGGACTTAACCTGGGACCTCTGCTGTCTAGTATTGACACTGCTTGCTGAGCCACCTGGAACGCTGGACAGTTCTGTGGAAAATTCCTTGAATGCTTTGAATCTTGTTTGTCTTGAACCTTGAAATCTTTGCCCCTCCCATGAACTTCCTGATTTAAGCCATGTCTCTGCACTTCCTGTTTACCAGATTATTGTACTGTCTCCAGCCAATATCTCGCTTTTGTCTCTCCTACTGCCGTCTGTATCTTCACTACTATTTGTTACCTACCTTTGGCTTGCTCCTTGACTACGCTTCTGCTTAATCCCAACCTGAAACTATTCATTACTGACCTTTGGCTTGTTTACTGACTACGCTTTTGCTTGATCCCCACCTGCTATATCTGCTACTGGACCCGGCTTGCTCAACTCCTGGTGGGGCGATCCTAAGGACCGTGACCTGGTACTAAAATGCAGCAAAGCCCATTTCTACATCAGGAGCTCTGGTGAATACCTGTTATTACATAGACCCCGCACTTCAGGAGAACCCGAGTCATCAGCCAGGAAGGCCTGCTTCTATACCCAACCCGTTGTTGGTGGGTGCTGCTCCACTGCTATACTTACTGGCCACCAAGCCTTACTCCAGACCGTGACATTAGAGATGGGACTTCCAAGAAAGTGGGTGTATTTTCCTAGGCAGTACTGCCCAGGAGAGTGCACATGATCTGGGTAGGACCACTTTTAACGTGGGCATGATATGTGTTGGTTGTTGCGGAGGTTGGGACTGGGACAAAGATGTTGAGTAAATATGATGTTCTTACTTTGGAGATCCACCCTTTCTATTTGTACAGATGGCCATTGTCACAGGGACAGAAAGTGATGGAAATTCCAAACATTCATGCTTGCTTGTAACCAAAACAGGTGTAGCGCCCCCATAGTATAGGTGTGTTTTTTTAGCAGGGTTTGGCTAGGTGAGGTAAGATTTAGTCAGGTCTGAGTGTGAGAGCAGGCCTGAATGTTTTGATTTGGGCCGGGAAGAGTGGCTCAGGGAGGATTGAGTTGGTTCAACAGATGAGGTCACCAGGACCTCACACTTCTTTCTAGAAACTGGGAGGAGAGCTGGGAGATAGGTGGAGCCATCTGGAGTGTTTTAAGGAGCCCTGACCAATCCCCAAGCAGGATTGTCAGGGGGCAGGCCTCCTTAAATACGCTGAGTCAGCCCAATCAGGAGGAGTGTGTTGGGTTGAAGCCTGGAGATGTAGCTGAGGCACTTTGAAGGCCCCTTCCCAGGAGGTCGCCCCAGTCTGGGGAGAGTGACCTTGGGGCCTGGAGGTTTGGGTGCAGCCAGGAGTGGTGGGGATTCCTGGAGTCGTACAAGGAAACAGGAGAACAGTGGAGGTGCTGCACAGAGAGAGAGACTTTATAGTGATCCACCGGTTTGGTGAGTGACAGTCCCTGTGAGCTGGAGGAGAAGGTGCTGGAGCAGGCTGGGAGAGGAATAGTGGACAGTTTGTGGAAGCCTTGGGAGCCTGTCAGGGGAAGAAGTGTCACTGAGGAAACGCAAGTCGGAGGGACCTGGAAGAGGGATGGCCTGAGAGTTGTAGTCCATCAAAAGCCCGGGTAGCACTCCAGTACTTTGCTACACATTCAGGGGCCCATGATCCCTGGCTTGTAATGGGTTTTCCTAAGGTCCTGATAACACAGAGTAGGCCTCACCATGTGCTAGATGTGGTGAAGAGGAAGGAGTAGAGGAGCTTGATAAATTTCCTTTCAGGCTGGAAACTAAGTGATGTGCTGGAGAGAAGTAAAAGAGTGATAATCTGCAAGTTCTGTGCTACAGAGAACTGTAGGAGAAACAGTCAGCAAGTTGAGTGCTGGGGAGTTGTGAGGAGTAACAGTCTGCAGAAGGATAGTCTGCAGTGCAAGTGTGCATACACAGGACTGTGTATGGAGTTTGTGTACCATAATTCTTTGGGCATCCCACAGGCATCCCTTATCCCCATCCAAGTTATTTCCCCCAAATAAAACAACAAAAACAAGAGCAGGCCTGGTCAGTGTCTCCGGATGTGTGATATATGGTGTGATTGAGGACAGCTATAAGGTGAACCACTACTACCAGCTACTCCTAAGGGAGCACATTACTACACAGCTAATAAGGGAAGATCTTCCAGTGGGGTCACAACTGTCTCATGAAGATCTCATGAAGATTTCAATTCACTTCCTTGTATGTCTGTAGCAAGATTTCTCTGAACTCTCTGCAACCTTGCTCACATACATTTAAGCACTACACTGGCTACTAGTGCTAGACACACAGGGCACATGCCCCACAAGTTTCCATCCCCATGATTACCAGCATCTGCAGCAGCTGGCATCTATTCCAGCTGGCTGCCTGTCAGAACGATGGACTTCAGAGCCAAGGAAAGCTTTCCTTAGACTCTCTAAGTTCAGGGAGAAAGTAGGGAAAACTTTACTGGGGAATGTAACAACCTGGGGTGGGGTGGTAACAAAGCTTTGTTCCCTGGGGATTGAGGATCTGTGTTGGGAGAAGAGACTGGAGGGGGAGATGATTTGTGCTGGGAGGAGTGATAGGGGGGAAATGTGTGATGAGAGGGGGGATTTTTTTGGAGGGGGGATTTCTGCTGACAGGGAGGATTTTGGGAAGAAGATGGCTTGTGCTGGTAGGAGGAAATGTTGTCAGGGGGAGGAATTGTGCTCTGTAGAGGGATTCCAAAGGGTAGATTGTTGACATTAAGAGGGCCTATTTTGGGGGGGAGGAAGGACATTTGTGCTTATAAAGGGGTGATGGGGGTGATTTTTGCTGAGAGTGGGGAAACGTTGCTGAGAGGTCATCAGCTCCTGTGATCTGTGACATAACCCATATTCTGGTCCTCTGTTTTTGATCCAGCCTACCTCCTGACTCCGCTGTATCCTGATCTAATGTTGCCGAATTTAGTTTGAGTCCTAACTTTGTCTCCTGCCTGACATTGACCTTGGCCTGGCTTCTGACCCTGCTTCCACCTTCCAATTTGATACATTGGCTGACCCATCTTGACTTCGGCTTGCTTTCTGCACAGCTTCCCAGGAGTATCTTTAATCTTTAAATCATCCGCTGTATCTTGTCCTACCGCAGACACCCACCCATGCCACTTCTCATCTTGCTACACCCTGTTACCAACACCAGGGGGTATAGGACAGGAGGTGAAGGGAATCTTCTCATTAGCTCTGACTCTACCAGTTACATGACAAATGCTCCGGGAACTCTATATAATGTAACAAGAAGTGGTTGCCATATCCAGAAGCTCTGTTATTTAAACTGGCTACAGTGAATTTAAAAAATAGTCAATTAGATACATTGATCAGACTTTATTATGGTTTCTGGCTCTGTAATAGTGGAATATACCTTTAAAATAAGGAGCAACTTCCATCAATGTCTGCATAAAAAGAAGCGTATTACTGAAATAACATTTCATCGGCTGAAGAACCATCATCATACTGATAAAGCACCTGTAATTTAGACTTTTTCATAAAGATTAAATTGCTGTTCACACAGCACGCTATTGTTAATCAAAAGGATAAAAGAGCCTAAAGGAGATGACGATCCAAGATTGTGAGTCTAGTAGAAAATGTATTGTTTTGCCTCGTAATGAGCTGCTATAGAGGTGTGCAGATTATCATTCAGAGAATCACACAGTAAATGGATGATTGATTAGAGGCAAAGTAATTATTTTACTTTACACTATTTTCCAAAAATAGTGATGGACTATAACTGGAGCAATAACAAAGCAACAGATGCACAGTCTTATAAAACAGAAAATGAAAATCAGTGAAGTTAGCAATGCATATCTTATCAGGACACGTGACTGGTTTCATCCTTTGCTAGTGTACATCTTTCCACTGCTGCAAAATGACAGTTGTAGGATTCCCTACAATTTGTAATGAAGAGGATTACAAAGCATAATCCAAGTGCAAAACCAGAAAAACAAACCTTTATTAAAAAAAAAAAAGAAAGAAAAAAAAAAAGAAAAGAAAAAGTTTTTCCTTAACCACTTGCCGACCGCCGATCGGAGATTGACGGCGGCAAAGTGGCTCTGTAACGCAAACCGCCGTCATATGACGGCGGCCGCGAACTCGCCCCGTGAGCGCGCGCGCGCCCCCTAGGCGCGGGCGCTGCAACGGCATTTGGCAGAAGGCCTTTCAATCTACATCGCCAGGCCAATGATTTTTGGCCTGGCCCTGTAGATCGCCCTGCCAATGGCATTATTCCCCTGCCTCTGTAAATGTAAACAGAGGCAGGGGAAGTTCCTTCCTCTTCCTCCCTGAAGTCCTTTTCGACATCAGAGAGGAAGAAGAAGCATCTAAAAACGTGAGTGCACCAACACTACACTAACACCAGGCCACATAGGCACATTTAACCCCTTGATCGCCCCCTGATCGCCCCCCAGTTAACCCTTTCACTACCTGTCACCCTCCTGTCACACTATCACATAGTGCAGCGATCTGATTTTTAGCGATCGCTGTACATGTGACCTTGTGACGCTAAATCAGTATTAGGTTAGGCTAGTACTAGGCCTAGTTAGGTGAAAAGCCCCCCCCTGCCCCCCCCAATAAAGGTTTTAACCCCTTGATT